>JAPQWV010001266.1:0-101058 GCA_027422505.1 Craterostigma plantagineum
GAGATGCTATCTAATCAACTCCACAAGCAAGCAATAAGCAGTAATGAAGCGGAATAAACTACAAACATGATAGGCTAAATCAAATACACATAATCTAAATTGGGACAAAATAAAAGGAAATCAAAACCAGTGCAGCTTATGCACATTTGGTCATCTTGCAGAAAAAACGAAAGGATATCAAAACAATGCCAGATGCTGCCCATTCGATGGTCTACGACACAGTAAATACATATCAAACAAGCACTGATATTTATAATTTAACAACAATCTAGCAAATAAGGGCAAACGATAATATGGAAAACGATAAAATGAGAAAGTAAAAACCGAATAACGACGAATGCAGGTGGTATTGTTAACGAAATAGATCCAAAAGACAAGGATTTAAATTAGAATTCCTTAATTTCTCAGTCAGCTACTACAGCATTGATATCGAAGGCAGAGAACTTGCGCCAATCAAGCAACCAACTACGCACTCCGAAAGAATGCTCTAAAATGTTGACAAGCTAACCTGCAGTTGAACGATACTCAAAGATGAAAAATTGGACAAGGTAAGTGGAGAGTATTCAACACGACGATCGCAGTTGAAAAGGACGGCAAAGGCTACTCCACGCTTGAGTAAGAAATCCTCGAGTGCTACAGCTCCGATTTCCGATTGGAAACATCCACAAACAATCGCCTTTGTCAGGTAATAGGTTTCAGTTTCAGAATTTCACACGACTTTTATCGCAGAGGATCTCTCTCTAAATTACCGTATTGGGCCTTCAAGTCCTTATTTTGATATATATTCAGGCTTTGCAGCCCGTTTTAGATTCTTTACCATCACCTTACTATAAAATTTTCCATATCTTTTGGGCTAAAACCTTTTTTATTGGGCCGACTAGGTTTCAATATCTATGTCTTTTGTGGTTACTTGATAAAATGATTGACTTACATTTTCGTTCAATTTTACTTGTACTCCTTGAGATCATTTTCTGTATAGACTATAGACATAGTTGCACTTTAGATCGTACTTAGTTGGACTGTGGGGATTATGTGGCATTTTGAGAAAAAAAAGTGCCAAATCATTCTAACAAATTTAATAATGATGATAATAATAATAAATTTATAAAGTTAATGATTTTACAATATATGTGTCCTATTTGTCCCCATGGGGATGGTAGTATTACGATGAAAAGCTTGAAGATGATTACTTGGAGTGGTGTATGTGTAATCAGAGAGAACAGCGTGAAGGGGAAATAAGAAATTTTTATATTAGATAATGATAAAGATTACCCGGCTTATGTCCATATAAAGCGTTAATCTGCAGTCGGCGATAAAAGCAAATTACATTCTTGTCCCTAATTACAAATAAGAATACATCAAACAATCTTCACTCCATCGATCAGTAGAGCTCGATTCATCTTCACTCATGGCCAAGCTGATATATCTATTTGAGCTTGAATAATCCAACACCTCCGGCAAGATGGACGATATATATTGATAATCAACATCTTGGATGACAGTGAGTTTAGTATAATCGCTGCCAAAGGTTTGGTGTGAATATCTGCTAGCTGCAAATCACTTCGAATTGGTAATAACTTGATATGACCCATATTTAAATGATGTCGAACGAAGTGGCAATCAACTTCAATGTGTTCGCTACGTTCGTGAAACCTCGGATTGGATGCAAGCTGAATTGCGGACCTATTATCACAATATATCGTAGGAACTTGTTCAGTGTGTACCCAATTTCATCTAGTAGCTGTCTTAACCAAAAAACTTCGCGAGTTACAGTTCCTAATGCCCTGTACTCTGCTTCCGTGGACGAGCGTGCTATAGTCGATTGTTTATTTGATTTCCAGGACACTAAAGAACTACCAAGAAAACGCAAAGCCCTGTTACAGACTTCCTTGAGTCGGAACACGCTGCCCAATCAGAGTCCGAGAAAGCTTTAATCTGTAGATGCAAATTTGCTGACATGAACAGTCCTTGTCCAAGTGTGGACTTGAGATAACGCAGAAGGTGATGAACTGCCTTGAGGTGTGAGGTTCGAGGGCAGCTTATATACTGGCTTAGCTTATGTACTGCAAAAGAGATATCTGGTCTTGTAAACGTGAGGTAAAGCAACCGCCCAATAAGGCGTCGGTATTGCGCTGTATTCTCCAACATTTCTCCTTCTAAAGCTGAAAGTTTTACTTGGATCCATTGGTGTGGGTAATGGCTTGCACGCAAGATAGCCCGCGTCTTCTAAAAGCTTCATCGTATATTCTCTGAGAAACAAATATTCCCTCCACTTGTCTAGTAATTTCCACCCAAGGAAATACTTCAATACACGTAAATCATTGAGCTTGAACGTGTCGCGCAAGAATTGCTTGGCTGCATTAATTTCTTCCAAGGAGGGACTTGCAAGGATCAAATCGTCAACAAACCAAAATAATGACAATTTTCATACTTGATCCTTTCACAAACAAGGTGTGATCAGATTCTATTTGTTTGAAACCAAAAATCAGCAGCGATTGAGAAGCTTGGAGTTCCATTGTCTAGACGCTTCCTTTAGACCATATATAGATTTTCCAAGCTTGCAAACGAGTTTCTGAGCATTTCTTTGATTTTCATGAGGATGATATCCAAGTGGTGGGTCCATATAAACCTCCTCAAGCAATTCTCCATTTAAAATGCGTTGTCAACATCCATATGAAACAAATTCCAATTCTTTAAAGTTGCCAAACTTAACACACTTTGATTGTATTTGATTTCGCCACCGGTGAAAAGGCATCAATAAAATCAACGCCTTCTTGTTGATTATATCCTTTTGCCACAAACGGGCTTTGAATCTTTCAATAGAATCATCAGCATGCCTCTTGATCTTATATATCCATCGACAGCCGACTAAATGTTTATCTTTGGGTAGCGGAACAACCGACCAAGTCCGATTATCCAAGGCTTGTAACTCTTCTTTCATGGCTCTTCTCCACTCCTCGTGCTTCACAGCTTGATGATAGAACTGCGTCTCTTGATTATCAGAAATATTTAAAACGAATGTTTTATACTGTTCGGACAATTTATCAAAGGATACAAAGTCTGAAAGAGGATATGGGCTGCTCAGTGTGTAGAATTGCAGTAGAAGTCCTAATTCGAAGGAAAAAATAAATTAGATTGCCTAGATGATCTTCGGACAGTATGCATATTGACTACAGAATCATTTGTGGGCAGCAACTCATTATCTTGTTGTCCAATTGGTTGATGATCCTCTGTTCCCTGTGATATTGTTATTCTTCATCTGTATTGTTTATTTTCAAATCTGAAGCATCCTGGCTTAAAAAATCAGCATAAAGCTTAGGCAAAAAATCTGGAAATGAACTTTTAGTCTGATCCTTACTCATTTCATGAAATGGAAAAACATGCTCGTAGAACTTAACATCCCTAGTTATAAAAATCTTTTGTTGTAAGTCCATCACTTTATAAGCTTTCATACCACTCGGATAACCTACAAAGATACAAGACTTAGTAGCCCTTGGTTCAAACTTTGTCCTGTTTGCAGCCAAGGTTGAAGCATAACACAAACAACCAAATTACCTTAAGATGCTATAATCTACTGACTTGCTAAACAACAACTCATATGGGGATTTATTTTTCAGAATAGCATACGGTGTCCTATTTATAAGAAATGCAGCTGTTAAAATACACTCATTCCAATAATCTAAAGTAAGTCTCGACTGAAAATATAGAGCTCTAGCCACATTTAACAAGTGTTGGTGCTTCCTTTCCACCACTGAATTCTGCTATGGTGTTTGCACACAAGAGAATTGATGCAAAGTTCCTTTACTAAGGAAAAAATCTGTAAATCTAAGCTCCTTAGCATTATCCGACCTCAACACCTTAATCTTACTGTTAAACTGACTTTCAACCATATTAAAAAAGAGAGGAATGATAGATGCCACATCAAATTTTGTTTAAGTAAGAAAGTCCATGTGTACCTTGTATGATCGTCGGCAATTGTTAGGAAATATCGATGTCCAGTGTGTGATACTACTTTTAAGGGCCCCCATATGTCACAATGAATCAAATCAAATGCTGAGCATGTCATGTTATTTTGTGAATAAAGTCTAACCTTTTTTGCTTAGCATCGGACATATTTTGCAGAAATCAAGTTTGTTAACTGTTTCTGGCACTTAGAGTATCTAGGATATGATAAGATGGATGTCCAAGTCGTTTGTGCCAAGTAACTAATGGAACCTTTTCTAGGACCGAACTAACAGAAAAAGGTACATCATGAATCATATTCGCAGCAGAAGTATCACAAGCAAGAGAAACCGTATCTAAAACATATAACCAGCAAGTTTGCTACCCATGCCAATCGTCAACCTTCGTGTTGAGTCCTGGATCAAGAAGTGATCATTAAAGAATGTCAAAATCATATTATTACTTGTGGCTAAGCAACTGACTGAAATGAGATTAAACTTGAATTGCGGAATAAATAATACATCTTTCAAGATTAAAGATGTTCAATCTTTATTTGAACTATTATCAAGCAATGTAATAGAAGAGGAGTCAATATCATGTAGAGTATGAAATAAAGTCGAACAGCAACATATGTGTCTCGAAGCACCCGAATTGATTAGCCAGATCTTTTCCGTTTTTAAATCAGGAATACTAAAGAAAAGGACATACCTGTCTGAATTACCTGTAGCAAAATTTTGATGAGTTATTTGATTGATTTCAGTTTGATTAAAAAGATTTGGACTGCAAAGCTGTTGCGGATTCAGCTGATGTATGAAATCATCCGCTGCTAAAATGGCTAGACCAGGAATCCTGATAGCTTCTGACCCTGTCGGCTCCACTGTAATTTGATTAATTCTTGCCGATCTAAACTTAGAATTCTGCTTAAAACTCGGTGGAAATCCATGAATTCGAACGCAGGTCTCCACGGTGTGTCCATGTCTATTACAATGAGTAAAGTGTGGCTTATTTCCTCCTTTGACACCAAACACTGGTTTTCTGACTTGCTGATGCGTTGCTGCTGTAGTGCCTGAATTCTTGGCAAGAAGGGTCATGTTCTGTTCAAGATCTTCTTGAGTATTGGATGCAGAAATTGATCTTTGTCTCTCCTATTGAGATATAAGAGAAAACACCTTGTTGATCGAAGGTAGAGGCTCAATTAGGAGTATTTGTCCCCGTATGTGTGCGTAGGAATCGTTAAGTCCCATGAGAAAGGTTATGACATAATCTCTTTCAAAATAGGATTTCAACTCCTCCTTCACTCCTTCGCAGCTGCAGTGTCCACACGAGCAAGAAGGTCTGAAATTGGATAACTCGTCCCATAAAGTCTTGAGCCTAGTGTAGTATAATGCAACAGACGTCTGATTTTCAAAAAGATTCAACAAGTCTCTCTCTCAATTGATAAAATCTTGGCCCATTCGATTCTTGAAATCTTTCTTGAAGATCAAGCCATATGTCCGTCGCAGATTCTGAGTACAAAACACTAGCCGAAATTTCCTTAGAAACTGAGTTCAAGATCCAAGAAATAATAATATCATTATTCCTTTTCCATGCAAGATGTAGTTTTGATCTGCCTCGGGTGGTTCTTGATTGATCCATCAACACCTTTTTAGTCTTCTCAGATCGAGCAATCGTCATTGCCCTGCCCTGCTCCATGATGCGTAGTTGTCGCCCTTTAGATGTTGATGAACGAGAACCAAACCGGGATTATCTATGTGATGTAAGTAAAAGGAATGAGATTGATCATCCATTGGGGAGATCTGAGCTTCGCTTGATCGATTTGGCTCAGATTGGGAAGAATTTTGATCTGCCATTTCTTGATGATATTAGGGCTCTAATACCATAGCTTGAAGATGATTACTTGAAGTGGTGTATGTGTAATCAGAGAGAACAACGTGAAGGGAAAATAAGAAATTTTTATATTAGATAATGATAAAGATTACACAGCTTATGTCTATATAAAGCCTTAAGCTACAGTCGGTGATAAAAGCAAATTACATTCTTGTCCTAGAATAAGAATACATCAAACAATCTTCATCTCCATCGATCAGTAGAGCTCGATTCATCTTCACTCATGGCCAAGCTGATATATCTACTTAATTGAATAATCCAACACCTAGTGATTGATGGGTGTACTTTTATCCCCTTAGTCACAGTGTGTTCAAACCTCATGGCTTACATTTGTTAAGTGGAATTCATACATTTTGAATCGTCTGGGGATTAGTGTGATCCTCGGAAAGTATATATACTTTGGATAGGGAAAAAATAAACTAAAAGAATTGTTGTTTTCAATTTATAGCAATAGTTTCCTTTTTACACGATTGTCCTAGTCCAAGACAAGCCATAGAGCCTCGCCTATAGTAGGCCTTCGGTTAATCAAGGAGTTTTTATCCAATACAAGTCATAAAACTAAGTTGCGAGCCGAAAGAAAAAAAAACAAAAGATAACGGCGTCGTATGCTAATACACGCCATCCTTTTTAAGCTTAAGATCGAAAGCTTTAAGCAAAAGCAAGCAAGTAATTAAAAAGACTTAAACTCGAGAGAAGAAAATCGTTGTACGTTAGGACAAATTAATTCACAATTAAGGTGGTGTGTTTTCTTCGGGTGGGTCCCACGTTTTCCATTCTGCATCATTCGAAGAGCACACGTAAAATAGTTACGGCTCTTTGGAGAGTATATATATATCACGTGAAGCATATAACGGTGAGGCCCTTTTTTCTTGCATGAGAAATGCTTCTTTGTGGTTATGACATCGCCATAGAATGATTATACTATGTTCAAATATATTTTCATGGTGACACGGAATTATTGAAGAAGGAACGCAAATTGAGTAATTAAAGCTAATTTGCTAAATATATATACAAAGAGACACGTACGACGAAATAGCTAATTATTACATGATGCCAAGACCCTTTTGGCCAATACTTTCTTCACTCTTATTTTTTATTTCGAAGCCGTATATGTGGGCATATACATCCACGTAAGAATGAGCTGTAAAAAATTACATAGGCAAGGTATAATTTCATGCAAGGGCACGTGAGAAGCTCTCCTGGGTTAACTATACGAAATGATTTTTATCGTACGCCACCTAACTAATGATTCCACTTGTCATGCAATAGAGATGAGTTTAATGACAATGCTCCTTCTTCCTCTTCGCTATATATAACGTAATAGACTTTCATCACTCATCTGCAATAATCTCCCTTGTTTGTAGTAAACACACACACGCACACACATCTCTAAGGTTCTCCAAGAACCCTTCTTTTGAGAATCTTCAGTTATTCTATTCTCTCTGTGTGTGTGTGGGGTGTATCTCCTTCTCCTACGCATAATACATTTTTTTGTATAACATGGCTATATTCAACACACATCAACCTTGGGCATTTACGTTTGGTATCTTAGGTACAATTATTACATCAATTTCATTATTGTATTATTGCCTGCAAATTATAACTTCAAAATCGGCAGAAACTAGTTAGATATGGCATGTCTTGTTTAGGTTGGAGGTAGAATATGGTGATCACTTGCGTGATTCACCTTCCACATAATAATATAATAATAATAATAAACCATTTATGTATGTAATAGGTGTATTATTTTTCGAATTTAATGTTTTTCATTAATTTCTTCCCCAAGGCAACATTATATCGATCCTTGTGTACCTTGCGCCGCTGCCGACATTCTTGAGGATCTACAAGGAAAAGTCAACGATGGGATTTGACTCTCTTCCCTACGTAGTTGCCCTTTTCTCAGCTATGCTATGGATGTACTACGCTGTCCTAAAGACAAACGCCATTCTGTTGATCTCCATTAACTCCATAGGATGCTTCATAGAGACAATCTACATCTTTCTCTTCGTCTTTTATGCATCGAGAAAAGCTCGGGTAATAATTAAGCCCTATATAAATTAATTTAGTTTATTGAGTCGTCGTATATCTCAGCTCATTTTCTGAAGATTTAATTGCTCTTCTTTTCCATGTTATTTATTGCAGAGTCATGCTGTGAAGCTAATAGGTCTTATGGTTGGACTTTTGTCTCTGATCTTTCTTGTCACTTTCTTCGTCTTCAAAGAAGGCCAAATTCGTGTCCAAGCTGTGGGTTGGATTTGCGTGGCTGTTTCTGTGTGCGTCTTCGCCGCGCCTTTGAGCGTTTTGGTAAGGAAAAAAAAAACACACCATACAGAAATACACACAGTATATGCGTATGCCAAAATTAGAGATCAGTGGTTTAAGAATGTAACGAAAAGAAAACCCTCTTTTTCTTGATTCAGCTTCAAGTTGTCCGTACGCGCAGCAATGAGTTCTTGCCTTCCCTTTGTCGTTCTTCTTGACGCTGAGCGCAGTTATGTGGTTCGCCTATGGAGTTCTTGAGAGAGATTTGTGTGTCGCGGTATGTATGTGTATATATGTATATATATATATTTATTTATATAGTCGATTTAATTAGCTTAATTGTGATTGTTGGTCAACTTAGAATATAACAAATTGAGTCTTTTTCTGTTTATTTCCAGCTTCCCAACGTGTTAGGGTTTGTGCTGGGGGTAATACAGATGGTGCTGTTCGTAATCTTCAGAAGAACGCCGGCGGCGGCTGAGATTATCGCCGGCGAGGAGAAGGGAACCGCCGCCGTGGGACAGCAGATGGTGAGCATAATGGTGGTCGGGACGCCTGAAGTATGCCCCATCGTTGATTCTGAGGAGAATTGCAGAGGCGGCGCCCGAGATTGCAAAGAAGGGGAGGAAGAAAAGGTGGACGACGGCGGCGGCGAGGTTAGCGTTGGTGAGTTGCCGCCTGAGACTCGTGCGAGGCCGCGCGCTGATGAACTGAGCCATGTCGCCCAGCCGCCGCCGCCTTCTGTAATACTCGTCGCTTGTGCGGCGGCTTGATAAAAATCGAATCCTATAAGTTTTATTTAATTATTTTTGTTTTCTTCTTGTGCTTGGTTTGCGAAACTTCTATTTATTTCCTTTTCGAATTGAATATGAGTGAGTTTATTATATTTACACTGCGACAGCAAAAACTAAACACCAAAAAACTCTAGAAGCAAAATTTATGTGGAAAAAAAGATGGAGCTTCTTCTTTTGTTTGTATATATATTAATTAATACTTACAAGCGTGGATAGGTCATATGAATAGTGTTTCGGCGTAATCTATTTTTCGTAAGTATCACCCTATTAGTCCACTATTGCTCGCGAGAATTACCTATTATACTGTGTGAGATTCATTTTTCCTGCTTGACACAAAATAGGACGTCGTCCTTTGGCTTCTTGTTGTTTTGATAATAGAATAATGACGAGAACTATGAGCATTTAGGTCATTCTAAAACCTGGGCCCGTTTGGTGTCCCCGTAAATTAGTATTTCAGCCCGATAGTAGATGAGAAGCCCGCCATAAATAAACTGTTTTATCATGCCAAGATAAATTATCTTGGGCTTGTAATAAAAAGTTTATACTGGGCTTTTTGCAAGCCTCTTATAACCGAACACAGCCGAGACAAAATTGCACCAAACATGTCCAATCAAGTTCCTTTTTTTTTTTTTTTTTTAAATTGTAAGCAAGTACTAACTCTCATAAAATAAACGTTACCAACTTTTAGAAGCTTTTACTTTTATTTTATTATAACTGATCATGAGTAATTTAATAAAATGGTAACTTTTTAAAGTAATATATGAATTGTGACTAGTTTTGTTATTCTGTTATAATATTAAATAATTATTTTGCATGATATGTATGTGCATATATAATAAAATCTTGTAATTAGAAAAAAAATTCATTACAACCATTAATTAAACAAATAGTGGGTCGCGACGTTTTCACTACTAGAAAAAGGCGTTTTAGACACGGCAAAATCCGTGTCTAAAACTAAAATTCCATTTCTATTGTCTCATTAGAGACGGAATTATCCGTGTTTGATTCGGTAGGTGTTGTTCTCGTGGCAGATTAGACACGGATAAATTCTGTTTCTAATATAAATTTTGTCACAGGACATTCCGTCTCAAATCTGTGGTTATTTAGTTATCAGACACGGAAATTCCGTGTCTATTATTTATCCCAATATACAATAAAACTAAAATAATTTTTAACGCAAACCCTCCAAATGACATTTATCGAGACCTAAAATAGCAATTCCCATATTAATCATACACTCATTCAAACCGCAATGCAAGAGTATTCAAATCTTAACATAAAACATTGTATCACTCAAAGCTAGAATTCGTATAAACATCGTTATCAAATCCACAAA
This sequence comes from Craterostigma plantagineum, assembly GCA_027422505.1. NCBI lineage: Eukaryota > Viridiplantae > Streptophyta > Magnoliopsida > Lamiales > Linderniaceae > Craterostigma > Craterostigma plantagineum. Next base: position 10,222 of record JAPQWV010001266.1, read on the forward strand.
TAGAACATAAAGAATAGTGTATCAAGAAGTTCATTTTTACCCGAACTACTTGGATATTTATGATTCGGAAGGCCGACACCTCGAAGCAAATCACTTATCATCGATTCAAGCCTTTATTCCCTCTTCTTCGAATCTTCAACGATTTTCAACTTTTATTCCACACATCATTTCACATACATCTCGGACCCCGATCCTTCATGTCTAACTTAGTAGGTCTCCGACCTAGCTCTATGTTAACCCTTTTCAACGATTCACGCTTAGCTTTGCATATCATATCTCCGATCGCTTGCATTGTCATTCCAAATTTTCTTCATCTCCGAATCTGACATGTTATCTCATAGCTCATGAACGCACACCTTTGGCCAATTTGATTCGATGGAGAGATAAACCCGTGGCCCTTTCCATTGTGCAAGCAAGATTGGTTGGATTAGCCCATTTTTCTGTAGGTTATATATTCACTTATGCAGCTTTCTTGATTGCCTCTACATCAGGAAAATTTGGCTAATTTTTGAATGGGTTATATCCACGATAATCTCATTTCTTTCGATGGAGAAAACCCCTGCCTTCTTATATTTCTACATCTCTATGTTCCAACTTAAACTCATACAAGAAGAAATCTAATTACAATAACATCCTTGTCTCAACAGGATATTCAATCCATCATTCTAAACGGAAACAAAACAATAAAAGCATAGTGCAAAAGCAAACTAAATATTCTTCTAATCTTCTAGAGGGCAATCTCTTTGCTAATGCATCGAAAATCTATTCAAATCCAATGGAACATATATTTCCTACCCCCAGCCATTGATACAAGCAGAAATTCGAAAAAATTATATAGAAATCCCTTAACAAGAACAAGAAATGTTCTGAATAGATAGGAAACACTGCAACATCCACCTAAGTAACACACAAAGAGTGAAAGAAAACGATTCTTAACCACCTAGATAAGCCCAACGAAGAATGACAAAAACCATATAAATCTCGACAAGCGAACTAACGTCCTTACCTTGGAGTCGGACTTGCGCGGCACTGGCGACTGAAGGTCACAACGGACAAGCGACATAGTGTGCGGCCGGAGGCAGAGCTATCTGAACGAACAACAAACAGATTTTATCAGTTGAGCAACGAATGGTCCTTATACAGCGAACAATATACATCGATTTGTGAAAGCTAAGGAAGAATGAAAAATAACATTGACACAAGGCGAACAATCAAAGAAGAACATACAGCGAACGATAACAGATTTTAGGAAAGATTTTATACAACGAAGAAGAACATATTTGTGCAAATGGTCCTGATACAACGAACAACATACCTAAACGAGCAAAGAAGAATCAGTTTCGATTGGAAAGCTTGTTTAGTGTAATCAGATTATGGTTGTGAAATGATTGTGGTTGTGAAAGAATAATCAAATCCCATACGATTGTGAAAGCTGCGCAAATGCTCTATCAATACAAATTTGTTATTATAGCTTACCATTCGTGAACGGACCTGCGTGAGATGAGCACCGACCGTATCGACCGCGGATGAACGGAGACGGCGAGCGCCGACCGGCGACCGGCGGGTGAATTTACTCGAGTCATTTAGGGCTCGCCGATTGTTTTTTTTTCTCTGTTCGTGAATTTTAATTTTCTGGAAAAGAATCTACGGTTGGTGCTTAGTGGGCCATGAATCATTTTTTTAACTGATCAGTGATATATTTCTTAAGTGGCCCAAAATAATTATTCAGCCCAAAGTAAATATATGAATTATTTTGGACACAGATTCAGATACGGACCATATCCATTTATGTTCCGTCTCTAAACAAATGCAATAATTTACTTTCGGAAACGGACTCGGACACGGATCAATCCGTTTCTGTTTCCGTTTCAAATCCGTCTAAAACTTAAACAATTATTTATTTTGAAATAGAAATTGAATTGTGTCAGAATCCATTAATACTTCAAAATTAGACATGGAATTAGTCTCGTGTCTGTTTCTAAACTTGCAAAATTCATTATTTTTTGACACGGATCTTATCCATTTCTGTTTCCGTATCTAATCCGTGTCTAAATAAGTATATTAATTTATTTTGAAAAATTGTGTCAGAATCCGTCTCTAATATTGATAATTTAGACACGGATTCAGAAACAAAATATTTCCATTTTTATTTCCGTATCTAATTTATGTGTAAATAAAATATTAATTTATAAACTAAATACCATCTCAGAATCCGTTTCTAATACTCATAATTTAGACACGGAACGAATTCCGTATCTATTTTTCATGTCTGATGCTACGTTTTCCTGTAGTGTTTTTCAATCTTTGACGTAATTTATACAATATATTTTCACACTTTAAGTTGTTTGTATTGGTGTAAATAACATAGAATATGATATGAGCCATCAAACTTTACTCGAAGCCAAATTAAAATTCGACCACAGATTATAGGAAGTTTGGCTATACAAAATATTTGTGAAAGCGTAAGAAAGAATTTATAAATACTAATAATAAGAAATGAAAAAGATATATATATATATATTAGTTAAGTCAAAATTATTTACATACTTGTAATTTATTGGTTGTGACTACTTATAATCTTGTTATCATATTACATGAATATTTTACATTGTCCGATGGAAGATACAAGAGTTGTCTGAAATATCCGTAAAGTGCACCCGATACGATATGGATGCAATATAACTAAGTTTAAGATCAGACACAGAGATATTGACTAAAATGTTGAACCAACACACGGGCCAACATCTGGGATCAGAACGTTTTAGCACAGCGGAAAAATAAAACTTAGTAGTAAAAGACGACGCACACGAGTTTTAAAATTGTGCAGCAAGTTCTTCAACTTGCTGTGAGCCTCATGGCAAAATTCCAATATCAAAAATGGATTACAAAAAGATCAAGCCTAGAAAAGATAACGAATCTTGCGATCCTACCAAACTACAAAGTCTTACGACTTTTGCGAAGACAAAATACCAGGCTAAAAACAAACTCGTGCTCGCTCAAATCCTCTCAACGTATACTCGATAATTTCTGCGTCGTCAAAGCTCTCTAACTTTTCTCGTGTAAAGTTCTTATCTTGCAGCTCGACTACTCCTCTTATTTATAGGCCTTGGCTCCCTCTTGAATTGGTAAAAGATCTCTTGATAATCTCCTAAAATATCTCTTCGAGATCTCCCTAAATATATTATATATTTAGTTCGAATCTTCTCGCCTTATTTACCATTGATCTTCATATCTTTCATATTTGGTAATTGCATTTACTATTTTTGGCATGTAGGTGCACCACTTATTTTTGGAGAAGAAGACAAATTCTTCTTTCAAATCTTCGACATTACCAATCTCTCCCTTTTTGTCCTTTTTCCCAAAACCCGTGCTTTTCTGTATCATCTCCCCTTTTTGCGAAGGAAGAAACTCCCCCTTAATTTGGCGTTTCCAATTGATGTTGGAGCAGATGTTGAACTAACATTTGGTGCAACATCTGACATTCCTCGGCAAATGACTCGCTGCTATAACAAGTCAGTGCAGAATCTCCAAAAACTCCCCCTGAAGGCAAAAAAATATACTCAACCAAAAAATCTAAAAATATGGTTAGACCAAATAAACAAAATAGTCATCAAACTATTCAAAGTACTAAACGTTAGTACATAGCCATCCGAGGACTTTAGGTAAGTCTACAAAACAGAAACATTCGGCAGGTATTCAGACATGCAATCATACCAGAGAAGCAAATCAGCATGCACAAAAGTATAAAACTCTATCAGGCATGCAAAAATTAATAAGGATCGGAAATTCAAACTCTCGATGGAGTCTTCTGCATTCTTCTGTTCAGCTTCTTTCTGTTTCAGTTCTAACTCCCCCTGTCGAAGTTCCCGTACGACCAGCAAAAGTTGCACTACCTTGATAGCATCATCCGCACCATCTTCTCCCCCTTGTTTGGAAACCTTGGAGAACATCTCCAGGAGAAACGTTGAGGAAGATGTGGAGCCATTAACTGGATCAACATTCTCAGACTCAAAGTTGGGTGAGTTCGCCACAGACATTCAAGATTAAAAATATCGAAGCAGAGCAGTATAAATCTTGAAATCTATAAAGGTCTGAAAGAATGTCCCAAATTTGCAGAGATTGCCTAAATTATGAAATAGGATTTGTGCAAGTGGAAGATATCGAGCCAAGTCAAAAAACATTTCTAACAGTCCAAGAGAATTCTCGCATGCGAAAAATCAGGAGCAAGTCATGAATGATTCAGCGAAACATAGCAAGTCAATAATCATAGTAGGAGCGAGCGATACCAACCGATGAGAGAACGTTGATGAGCACATGAGACAAGCGTAGCAGGATGTTCTTCGAGAGATACTAATGCAATCTGACGGACTAGACACATGCAATCCTAATCCTAAAAACTAAAGCACAAAAAAATATAGCATGATCAAACTGATAGTCACATATGTTTCCCCAAACATAAGACCTCAACATTCTACTCTGAAATTTCAGACTTTTCTGTTCAACACCCTAAACTTAATTCCCTTTTATTTTCTGCCCTACTCACCTCAGTGATAGACTTGCAGTATAATGTACAGTCGTTGTAAGATCCTATCATCAAGCACGATTTTTGTCGCAAAGAATACATCATCACCGCAAATGTCGTGTACCTAAGGAAGTGTTACGAAAAATTCGTAGACACGCAAGTGTACGTGTCGCAAGTAATAGTGTACGTAAGTACGGATATCGAACCGAAAGGACTGTGTTACTAAGTACCGAAATTATACTAATTCTAATTTTATTTGAACAATCGCTAGTTGGTAGTTGATTAACGGAAAACGCTTAGATAAATAATAAATTGCGATTAAAAGGTAAACGGCTAAATCAATAACGAAGCACGACGAAACAAATTTAATCAAAGATAAATCTGGGGATTCCGACTTCACCGAGGACAATCATGCTATTGATTTCATTTTTTCAAAGAATACTTAATCTTATGTTGACGATGGATTTTACCGTTTTAATTATCAATCTATCTCTAGCATCGATAACCTATTCTAACATGCAAATCCTACATCTCTGTCAAGATTCTACACGTCGAACGCATTAAACTCAGAAAATCATAAATCATCGCACTAGTCACGTAACTATCTCTAGCTTACGAATGTTCTAATGGTGTCATAATCAACGAACACGCTTAGATAATCACCTCTCAGTCTCATATCTAAACACCTATTTTTACGAAGGTTGATCAGAAATTCGTAAATATTAATAACGGATACCTAACATAGCGTTAAGGTCTTAATAGCATACAAGCTGAAAATCAATAGCAATTATGTCTGGCTACATCGTAACCCCAGATAACGGAATTAGAACATAGTATATTTCGACAAACGCATCAAATAAATAGGTTCATGATAAAAGATAGATTAAGGACCGTATCAAATTCGTCGTGCCGTTGTGTGCGTCCCCGTTTCTCCCGTGAGTGTCGTCTCCAAGTTCGAGGCTGCTCGTCTTACATGTGATGCTCCATCCGACGCTGCTTCTCGTTGCGTCTTTTCGTTGAACACGTGGTGAGCACAAGGAAGCTGCAGCTGTGGACTACATTTTCCCACTGCCCCTACCTCGTGACTTGCTCCAGCTGAGGAATGAGCTGTTAAGTACCAGCTTTTGGATGAGTGTGCCGTCGAGTGAAGTCCGTGCTAGGTACGTGAGTGGAAAGGAGCAACTGCGTCTTTGGAGGTGTTGCTTCAGTGAAGCTTGCTGATTGTTGGGTCGATAGCAGCAGAGAATTGGTCTTAAGCTTCCTAGTTTCTCTTCTTGTCAGCGAAAGGGTGTGAGAGGTGCGTGCTTCAGCTGTGTGCTTGAGGTTGATGAGGTATGCGTTCTTTGACAGGTCAGGTAGGTGTTTCGGGTAATGAACGATGCTTCGGTGGTCTAGCAGAGAACTTCAGAAAACTTCAGCTGCTACATGGATTGGTGCGAAATCAGTGGAAAGAAGAAAAAAAATGAAGAAGATAATCCCCGCACTGCTCTCTCTGTTGCTTTTATTTCTCTAGCGACAAGATTCTATTTTTCTTTTTGTCTCCACTTCTTTTCTTTCTTTTCCGAGAAGTCTGTCCCGTGTTTTAAGCTCCAAGTTTTCAGCTCCATGTTTTCAGCTCGACCATGGACTTATCAATTTGACCAAAATCGAATAAATTACAAAAAGCCCCTGAACTATGCTAAAATTGCAGAAAGACCCCAAACATAGAAAAACTATCATAACATCTCAATATCCCAAGATTAAGCTGAAATTAGGACTTACTACCCGCATTTGACTCGAAATAAACCCGGAAGATCACCTAAATATCGGCGCATCAAAATACCCCAAACTTGAACATTGCTCGTCCCCGAGCAAATAAAGAAGAATCAACTCCGATGATGGATGAAATCTCAAGGTAACGAAATAAAAAGCACAAATAAAAACTCGAATCATGCGTTGATTCAACAGTAAGTCTCTTCGCTCAACATATTACTATTTTATTTTCATTTTTTTAAGTAAATGTAGTGATCGCTCAACCTCGAACGGATGTGTCAAGATATAGGAATCAATGCTCAATCTCACAAGTACCTAACACGGGTCTTCCATAAGCTTGCTCTTCGTCAGAATCGCCTACTTGATGCTCAATTTCAGATCAGATCAAAAAGGATTTTTGGGTTGAAATGTTGGGTATGGCTCGGGTAGGGCATATGGAGTAAGTGAGCCAAATTCACCAAAACGCGTAACATCATGAGCACTCGTAGAACTTTGCTATCAATCTATAAATGTTTCCATTGACCATGAGATAATAATCGAACTTACACCCAAATCGTAACAACTAGCAAGTCGCTCGTTTTTTTTTTCTATTGAGCATAACTATTTTTTTGTTTCTCTTTTTCTATTTTCTTTGTCTTTTCTTTCTTTTTTTTTTTCTGAATGTTCATTGAATCACAACAACGTAAATCAAACGATACAAACAAAAGTTGGACGATACATCACAATGGTACCACGGAAACTCCGACCTAATCCATAAACCACTCATGAATAATTGCGCGTGTTCGGTGAATGGGTAGCAAATGATGATGATCAATTAAGAAGGCAATGCGAATATTTGGGTTATATATATCGGATATCGGATATCGGAAAGGCTCATATCGGGTTTAAGGGATATAAGTATACGATAGGCAGCTCGAAAGGCTCAAACAAATAGAAAATGGCCTAAAATCGTTTCATCGGGTGAAGCATCAATCAGGATAAAGACCGAATAAAGCAAGTTCTAGATACCATGTAATCATCTAACGCTCTATTTATAAGTGAGTGTGTGATAATCCGTTCATCAATAGAGACTTACTGAAAAATCTAAACAAGTAAGAGATATAGTCATACCTTACTTCATGATACGCTTGAGAGACACGAGATCCTCGTCGTTGATCCCAACTGATAACACGTGACTCAATCGAGGGAAGATATGCAAGGAATGATACACCCCAAACTTAGATCAAACATTGTTCTCAATGTTTTACGGACGTAAACTCTTTTTTTATTATTATTTTTTTTTCTTTTCATTTTTTTTGCTTTTTCTTTTTTTTTTTCTGATACCATTTTCCTTTTTTTCTTTTTCTTTTTTTCTCTCTCTCTCTCTCTCTCTCTCTCTCTCTTTTTGAATGTCCCGAAGCTTTGGTACTCATATTTCGTTACATCAACTTTATATATATATATTTGATCTCCAAGGATGTAAAGACTCCTAACACGTTCACTGGGTCCCTTTTGTACCTGAAATATTCAAATAAAATTTGGTAGACAACGGAATGTTAATAATGATCATGAAATATAAAAACGAGAAAAGTTAGAACTCGGGTTGCCTCCCGAGAAGCGCTTGTTTAACGTCATTAGCTCGACGCCTTGACTTTCTACTGTGTGTTGAGCATTATAGTAGTCTTCTCTTGATCGAATCCACCATTGATGTACGGCTTCAACCGCTGCCCATTGACTTTAAACGTTCCTTTTTCTGGGTCGTTGATCTCTACCGCACCATAAGGAAAAACTTTAGTCACCGTAAATGGGCCTGACCACCTTGACTTTAGCTTGCCTGGAAACAACCGAAGCCTAGAATTAAAAAGAAGCACTTGGTCTCCAACAACAAATTCTTTTCTCCGAATATATCTATTGTGCCAAGCCTTCGTTCGTTCTTTATATATTTTTGCGTGCTCGTAAGCCTCGTTGCGAAATTCATCCATATGGTTTAGCTGTAGAACGCGTTTCTTTCCAGCGGCTTGCATGTTCATGTTTAATTGCTTCATCGCCCAATACGCTTTATGTTCTAATTCCATCGGAAGATGACATGCTTTACCATAAACCAATCTGTATGGTGACATTCCAATAGGTGTCTTAAACGCTGTTCGATATGCCCACAGTGCATCATCGTTTTTCTTGGCCAAATCTTTTCGAGAGATACTCATTGTTTTTTCTAAAATTTGCTTAATCTCTCGATTAGATACTTCTGCTTGTCCATTGGTATGAGGGTGGTAAGCTAGTGCCGTGATGCTTAACACCATAATGCGACGGAAGAGCATCGAATTGCTTGTTACAGAAGTGAGTTCCTCCATCGCTCAAGATCGCTCGCAGAGTTCCAAACCTAGTGAAAAATATTCTTTTTGATAAAGTTTAGAACTGTCTTACCATCGTTCTTTTGCGTAGCTTCTGCTTCTACCATTTAGACACGTAATCTACCGCTAGCAGAATATATTCATTACATATGACGATGGAAATGGGCCCATGAAGTCAATGCCCCAGACATCAAATAACTCAATCTCCAACATAGTGTTGAGTGGCATCTCGTCTCTTCTTGAAATATTACCTGTCCTTTTGACAACGATCACAAGCCGATACGAAAGCATGGGCGTCTTTGAATAAAGTCGGCCAATAAAATCCCGATTGTAAAACTTTGGCAGCTGTACGATTCCCTCCAAAATGGCCTCCGCACTCGAGAGCATGGAAATGTCGTAATATGTAGTACGCCTCATCTCCCGAAACGCATCTTCGTATAACTTGATCGGCACAATGCCTATACAGATACAGATCTTCCCAATAATAATGTTTTATATCAGCAAAGAATTTTTTCTTCGCTTGATAATTAAGCTCGGTTGGTACTATCTTTGCCGCAAGATAGTTGACGAAGTCAGCATACCACGGAGCTTGCGATATAGCTAAGAGTCGCTCATCTGGAAAATTATCATCGATAGTTTGTTTCTTAAATTCAATTTCTTCTGGCAACTCCAAACGAGAGAGATGATCTGCTACTAAATTCTCTGTTCCCTTTTTATCTTTAATCTCAACATCAAACTCTTGAAGCAATAGCCCCTGTCGAATCAGTCGTGGTTTTGCATCATTCTTTTCCATGAGATACTTGATGGCCGAGTGGTCAGTGTGCACGATTACCTTGTTCCCGATTAAGTATGATCTGAACTTTTCGAAGGCGAAGACGATAGCAAGTAACTCCTTCTCGGTTGTGGCATAATTGAGCTGAGCATCATTGAGAGTTCGGCTTGCATAGTAAATACTATGAAATATCTTGCCCTTACGTTGTCCAAGAACCGCTCCCACTGCATAATCACTTGCGTCGCACATCAATTCGAATGGTAAGTCCCAGTCCGGTGCAATCACGATCGGTGCCGACACTAGTTTCTCTTTTATAGTAGAGAATGCCTCCTCACATGCTGCATCAAAGATAAAAGGCGCTCCTTGAATTAAGAGGCTCGATAATGGCTTTGATATCTTTGAGAAATCCTTAATGAATCGTCGATAAAACCCAGCATGCCCCAAGAAACTCCTAATTCCTTGACAGATGAAGGTGGTGGAAGCTTTTCTATTATCTCAATCTTTGCCCGATCAACTTCATTCCTTTGCGAGAAACTTTGTGACCTAACACAATACCTTCTCGAACCATGAAATGGCATTTCTCCCAGTTTAAAACAAGGTTAGTTTCTTCACAACGTTTCAATACTAAAACAAGGTTATCTAGGCAATTATCGAAAGAACTTCCAATAATAGAAAAATCATCCATGAATACCTCAACTGTATTCTCTACCATATCAGAAAAAATAGCCATCATACATCTTTGGAATGTACCTGGTGCATTGCATAGTCCGAATGGCATTCTACGAAAAGCAAACGTACCGTACGGGCATGTAAAGGTGGTCTTTTCTTGGTCTTCTGGTGCTATAGCATTGTATCCGGAGTATCCGTCTAGAAAGCAGTAGTAATCATGCCCCGCCAATCGATCTAGCATTTGATCAATAAAAGGCAATGGAAAATTATCCTTACACGTGGCTTTATTAAGCTTCCTATAGTCAATGCAAACACGCCACCCCGTAACGGGTCTCGTCGGAATTAGTTCGTTGTTCTCATTTTTTACCACTATGGCTCCTCCTTTCTTTGGAACCACATGTATCGTACTTACCCAAGAGCTATCTGATATTGGGTAAATTACTCCAGCGTCTAACCATTTTCGGATCTCTTTTCGCACTACGTCCTTCATTGTTGGATTTAACCTCCGTTGCGGCTCTACAGAAGGTTTGGTGTCATTTTCCAAGCGGATATGATGTGTGCACATTGATGGGCAGATACCCTTGATATCAGCTAATGTCCACCCGATCGCTGCCTTAACTCCCGGAGTACTCGAAGCAGCTTCTCCTCTTCATCATCATTAAGAGACGATGAGATAATAACTGGTAAAGTAGAAGATTCACCAAGAAATGCATAACGAAGATGGGACGGTAATGATTTAAGTTCGAGTAGTGGTGGCTTCTCAATAGATGATATGGATCGGGAAGGGCTTTCGCCGAGAGCTTCAAAGTATTTTCTTCTATGGTTCGAACGAGTCCAGCCATTTCACACACTCATTAATATCTTGTTCAGCGATCTCGTGTATATCGTCTCGCACCAAACTGGATTCCAATGGATCTTCGCTAGTAATATGCTTAGGCAGTAGATTTTCTACACTTTTCTACACGGAAACAGTTATCGCTTTCATTGGGATACTTAATGGTATTAAACACATTAAATATAACTTCCTCTCCTTGTACTCTAAGACGAAGTTCGCCTGCATGAACATCAATTAATGCTCTCGCAGTTGCTAGAAAAGGTCTACCCAAGATTATTGGTATGTCCTTGTCTTCTTCCATGTCAAGCACTATAAAATCTGCAGGGAATATAAACTTATCGACTTTGACTAAAACGTCTTCAATGATACCTCGTGGATGTTTCAATGATCGATCTGCCAGTTGTAGTGTCATAGTCGTCGGGCTGCTTCACCTAATCAAAGTTTTCCTAAATCACACAAAGCTCTTTCAAATACAGAGTTTCCTATTGTGCAAGGAATTGTAAAGTTCCCTGGATCCTTGAGTTTTGGTGGTAATTTCTTTTGTATAATGGCACTACATTCTTCAGTAAGTGCTACAGTTTCATATTCTCCCAACTTTCTCTTCTTCGACAATATATCCTTCATGAACTTCGCATAGCTGGGCATTTGTTGAAAAGGAATGTTGATGTGCAATTTCTTAAATATTTCGAGAAATTTATAAAATTGTTGATCAAGTTTATTGTTCTTGAGATGTTGTGGGAACGGAATTCGAGGCTTAGGTTATTCAGAAGGTCGAGACTTGAGCTCCAAAGTTTCAACGTTCTTTTCTTCAGATGTATCATTTTCTACTTCGGATGAGTTCTCTTTCTTATTCTTGACCGGTGACTCGAATTCTTTGCCACTCCTTAGTGTTATGGCCTTGCAATATTCTTTGCCTTTCGCTTTGGATTAGCCTCTGAGTTAGTAGGAATAGATCCTAATGGCCTTTCACCTATGATCTCCGCCATTTGACTCACCTGAACTTCTAAGTTACGGATTTGCGCTGATTGGTTCTGCATGTTGGTTCTCATTTCGTTGATAAGTTGTGTCTGTGAAGTAGCCATTTTTGCCAAAGCATCTTCTCAGTTTGCTTTCTTCTCATTTGGTTGACGGTTATGTTCTGGTTGTAGAGAATTCTGGTTATTCTTCCAAGAAAAATTTGGATGATTACGCCACCCTGGATTGTAGTTTTTTGAATAAGGATTATTTGGTTGACGATTGTAATTTCCAACAAATTGTGCTTGCTCCAATGATAATTGTTCTGTTGCTTGACATTCAGAACTATGATGCGGTCCGCCACAAAAATTACATTCAACACTAGGCAAGTGAACAGAATTAACTGAAGCCTGACTTGTTTGAAGTTGCTTCGTCAGATTCGCCACTTGAGCGACCAATTGAGCAATCGGATCATTTTTAACAATTGTTGTGTTCCTTGCTCGCTCCATCGGCCATTGATAATTGTTATTGGCGACACTATCTATCAACTCGTACGCTTGATCAGCGGTCTTCTTCATGATTGTCCCGCCAGCAGAAGCGTCGATGACGGCTCTTTCAGCACTACCTATAGCGTTGTAGAAGCTGAAGACTTGTTGCGATTTAGGTATACCATGATGAGGACACTTTCTCATCAGCTCCTTAAATCTATCCCATGATTCATATAGTGACTCGCCATCGAGTAGAGTAAAATGAGTGATCTCCTTGAGTATCTGTTGTTTCTTCGCTGGTGGAAAGAATCGGGCAAGAATTTACTAGCGAGCATGTCCCATGTTGTAATTGAATTGGTTGGCAGAGAATTCAGCCATGCCGTACCCTTATCACGTAGCGTGAATGGGAACAGTCGCAGCCGTAATGCGTCGTCAGAAACTCCATTATATTTGATAGTATCACAGATTTCCAAGATGTTGTCGATATGGGCGTTTGGATCTTCACTAGGTAATCCATAAAATGGAATTTGTTGAATCATTTGAAATGTTATCGGCTTAAGCTCAAACTTATTCGGAGGAAACGCTGGTCGCCTAATAGCAGATTGAGTACCAACAAAGGGAGTTGCGTGTTCGCAGAGCGGCACATCATGATTTTCATTATCCCCGTTATTGTTTTCGTTGTCAGCCATGGCTGATTGTGTTTGGTTAATAGCTTGCTTTTTCTTTTTCCGATTTTCTCGACAAGCTCGCTCGATCTCCGAATTTAAAGGAAGTAAGTTAGCGCTCCCAAACTTTCGCATAAACCGTTAAACACCTTAATGCGCTAATAAAAATAAATATAAGAAAAATAAAAATAATAATAATATTAATTATTATTATAATAATGGTAATTATAATAATATTAGTAAAAAATAATAATAATAGAAGTAATAATAAAAATACTAAAAATAATAATAATAATAATAATAATAATAATAATAATAAAAATAACAGTAGTAGTAAAAATAATAACAAAAATAACCGTAATAAAAATAATAACAATAATAGTAATAATATAATAAGTTCAAAGTAAGACTAGAATTATTTGGTATCGATATTAGTAAAAAGCACAGTCCCCGTCAACGGCGCCAAAAACTTGTTACGAAAAATTCGTAGACACGCAAGTGTACGTGTCGTTCTAACAAGTAATAGTGTACGTAAGTACGGATATCGAACCGAAAGGACTGTGTTACTAAGTACCGAAATTATATTAATTCTAATTTTATTTGAACAATCGCTAGTTGGTAGTTGATTAACGGAAAACGCTTAGATAATAATAAAATGCGATTAAAAAGGTAAACGGCTAAATCAATAACGAAGCACGACGAAACGAATTTAATCAAAGATACCGATGAGAGAACGTTGATGAGCACGTGACACAAGCGTAGCAGGATGTTCTTCGAGAGATACTAATGCAATCTGTCAGACTAGACACATGCAATCCTAAAACTAAAGCACATAAACGAAAGCACAAAAAAATATAGCATGATCAAACTGACAGTCACATATGTTTCCCCAAACATAAGACCTCAACATTCTACTCTGAAATTTCAGACTTTTCTGTTCAACACCCTAAACTTAATTCCCTTTTATTTTCTGCCCTACTCACCTCAGTGATAGACTTGCAGTATAATGTACAGTCGTTGTAAGATCCTTATCATCAAGCAGGATTTTTGTCACAAAGAATACATCATCACCGCAAATGTCGTGTACCTAAGGAAGTGTTACGAAAAATTCGTAGACACGCAAGTGTACGTGTCGCAAGTAATAGTGTACGTAAGTACGGATATCTAACCGAAAGGACTGTGTTACTAAGTACCGAAATTATACTAATTCTAATTTTATTTGAACAATCGCTAGTTGGTAGTTGATTAACGGAACGCTTAGATAAATAATAAAATGCGATTAAAAAGGTAAACGGCTAAATCAATAACGAAGCACGACGAAACGAATTCAATCAAAGATAAATTGGGGATTCCGACTTCACCGAGGACAATCATGCTATTGATTTCATTTTTTCAAAGAACACTTAATCTTATGTTGACGATGGATTTTACCGTTTTAATTATCAATCTATCTCTAGCATCGATAACCTATTCTAACATGCAAATCCTACATCTCTGTCAAGATTCTACACGTCGAACGCATTAAAATCAGAAAATCATAAATCATCGCACTAGTCACGTAACTATCTCTAGCTTACGAATGTTCTAATGGTGTCATAGTCAACGGACATGCTTAGATAACCACCTCTCAGTCTCATATCTAAACACCTATTTTTACGAAGGTTGATCAGAAATTCGTAAATATTAATAACGGATACCTAACATAGCGTTAAGGTCTTAATAGCATACAAGCTGAAAATCAATAGCAATTATGTCTGGCTACATCGTAACCCCAGATAACGGAATTAGAACATAGTATATTTCGACAAACGCATCAAATAAATAGGTTCATGATAAAAGATAGATTAAGGACGAGAAAAACGTATCAAATTCGTCGTGCCGTTGTGTGCGTCCCCGTTCTCCCGTGAGTGTCGTCTCCAAGTTCGAGGCTGCTCGTCTTACATGTGATGCTCCATCCGACGCTGCTGCTCGTTGCGTCTTTTCGTCGAACACGTGGTGAGCACAAGGAAGCTGCAGCTGTGGACTACATTTTCCCACTGCCCCTACCTCGTGACTTGCTCCAGCTGAGGAATGAGCTGTTAAGTACCAGCTTTTGGATGAGTGTGCCATCGAGTGAAGTCCGTGCTAGGTACGTGAGTGGAAAGGAGCAACTGCGTCTTTGGAGGTGTTGCTTCAGTGAAGCTTGCTGATTGTTGGGTCGATAGCAGCAGAGAATTGGTCTTAAGCTTCCTAGTTTCTCTTCTCGTCAGCGAAAGGGTGTGAGAGGTGCGTGCTTCAGCTGTGTGCTTGAGGTTGATGAGGTATGCGTTCTTTGACAGGTCAGGTAGGTGTTTCGGGTAATGAACGATGCTTCGGTGGTCTAGCAGAGAACTTCAGAAAACTTCAGCTGCTACATGGATTGGTGCGAAATCAGTGGAAAGAAGAAAAAAAAATGAAGAAGATAATCCCCGCACTGCTCTCTCTGTTGCTTTTATTTCTCTAGCGACAAGATTCTATTTTTCTTTTTGTCTCCACTTCTTTTCTTTCTTTTCCGAGAAGTCTGTCCCGTGTTTTAAGCTCCAAGTTTTCAGCTCCATGTTTTCAGCTCGATCATGGACTTATCAATTTGACCAAAATCGAGTAAATTACAAAAAGCCCCTGAACTATGCTAAAATTGCAGAAAGACCCCAAACATAGAAAAACTATCATAATATCTCAATATCCCAAGATTAAGCTGAAATTAGGACTTACTACCCGCTTTTGACTCGAATAAACCCCGGAAGATCACCTAAATATCGGCGCATCAAAATACCCCAAACTTGAACATTGCTCGTCCCCGAGCAAATAAAGAAGAATAAACTCCGATGATGGATGAAATCTCAAGGTAACGAAATAAAAAGCACAAATAAAAACTCGAATCATGCGTTGATTCAACAGTAAGTCTCTTCGCTCAACATATTACTATTTTATTTTCATTTTTTAAAGTAAATGTAGTGATCGCTCAACCTCGAACGGATGTGTCAAGATATAGGAATCAATGCTCAATCTCACAAGTACCTAACACGGGTCTTCCATAAGCTTGCTCTTCGTCAGAATCGCCTACTTGATGCTCAATTTCAGATCAGATCAAAAAGGATTTTTGGGTTGAAATGTTGGGTATGGCTCGGGTAGGGCATATGGAGTAAGTGAGCCAAATTCACCAAAACGCGTAACATCATGAGCACTCGTAGAACTTTGCTATCAATCTATAAATGTTTCCATCGACCATGAGATAATAATCGAACTTACACCAAATCGTAACAACTAGCAAGTCGCTCGTTTTTTTTTCTATTGAGCATAACTATTTTTTTGTTTCTCTTTTTCTATTTTCTTTTGTCTTTTTCTTTCTTTTTTTTTTCGATCGAGTATACTAATGTTCATTGAATCAAAACAACGTAAATCAAACGATACAAACAAAAGTTGGACGATACATCACAATGGTACCACGGAAACTCCGACCTAATCCATAAACCACTCATGAATAATTGCGCGTGTTCGGTGAATGGGTAGCAAATGATGATGATCAATTAAGAAGGCAATGCGAATATTTGGGTTATATATATCGGATATCGGATATCGGAAAGGCTCATATCGGGTTTAAGGGATATAAGTATACGACAGACAGCTCGAAAGGCTCAAACAAATAGAAAATGGCCTAAAATCGTTTCATCGGGTGAAGCATCAATCAGGATAAAGACCGAATAAAGCAAGTTCTAGATACCATGTAATCATCTAACGCTCTATTTATAAGTGAGTGTGTGATAATCCGTTCATCAATAGAGACTTACTGAAAATCTAAATTAGTAAGAGATATAGTCATACCTTACTTCATGATACGCTTGAGAGACACGAGATCCTCGTCGTTGATCCCAACTGATAACACGTGACTCAATGAAGAAGATAGTCCCCGCACTGCTCTCTGTTGCTTTTATTTCTCTAGCGACAAGATTCTATTTTTCTTTTTGTCTCCACTTCTTTTCTTTCTTTTCCGAGAAGTCTGTCCCGTGTTTTAAGCTCCAAGTTTTCAGCTCCATGTTTTCAGCTCGATCATGGACTTATCAATTTGACCAAAATCGAGTAAATTACAAAGCCCCTGAACTATGCTAAAATTGCAGAAAGACCCCAAACATAGAAAAACTATCATAATATCTCAATATCCCAAGATTAAGCTGAAATTAGGACTTACTACCCGCATTTGACTCGAAATAAACCCCGGAAGATCACCTAAATATCGGCGCATCAGGAAGCTTATTATTACCTGAACCTGTATCTTGAAAAAGGATCACGAGCAAATATTTTTTTAAGGAACTGGGTCATTTCAGGGAACGGTCAGGTGAGTCAAATCATTCACAGAATAACAGAGAGAACATTAAATCAAATATCAAAGAAGTAACAATAAAGTTCGACATATGCTGTGTTGATCCAAATGTTGGACCTACATTCAGACAGACTGATACAAACCTATGGTTTTTTTCAGGCACTAAAACCTTTCAAAATCCAGTGCTTTCGTAAAATGTATCAACTAATTGATGCTTAGTATCTATATGCTCTATTCTAACTAACTCTTTTTCAATCGTATCTCTCAGAAAATGATGTCTAAGATCTATATGCTTGGTACGCGAATGTTGAATAGGGTTCTTAGAAATATTGATGGCACTTAATCACAATACATGAGCACGGACTTACTCTCTGGGCCGTAATCACTTAACATTAGACCTGTCAAAACGGGCCAGTGGGGCGGCATAGCCCGCCAACCGGCGGGCTTAAGAAAGCTAGGCCTGCGCCCGCCCACTGGCGGGCCGCGGGCCCAGCGGGCTTAGCCCGCATAAATTAAAAAAAAATAAAAAAACCTGAAGATCAAAAAAATAAATAGAAAAATATATTTAATATATTTTAACTTTAGAAAATATTAATTAATTATCTTTTAATTATAAATTATAAAAAGTATAAAAAATTATATAATTTATATAAAAATTATATAATATATCTATATTTATAATATATTTATCATTTAAAATATATTATTAATTATTGGTGGGTCAGCCCGCGGGCTAGCCCGCCCCGCCCCGCCCCGCCGAAGCCCGCGGGCCGCGCGGGGCGGGCTTTTTAGGCCCGCCTCCTGGCGGGCCTGAAAAATCAGAGCCCACCACGCCCTTTTGCCAGTACTACTTAACATGCTATTCAACCAAATAAGCTGAGTATAACAACTACCACAGCCACATATTCAGACTCAGCCTTAGAAAGAGACACAAATTTGTTTCCTACTATACCAAGACCAATGTTTTAAAACGCGTGTTGCGCACTGCGTCGCGTTTTCATTTCAATAGCGTGTAGCGTAAATAGCGTAGCGTATTGCGTGAGTATTTCGAGCAAGCCGATTTTAATAAAAAGGATACATCTATACTGTTTATGATCTCATATTTCACAATCTATGTTATATATTTATAAAGTTAAACACACATATGTTTAAATATACTATTTATATAGTGGTATCATCCCATTAAATAATTAAAAATAATTTAAATATCAAAATATATAAGATATATGTCGTTTTATCGTCGTAAAACAATAAATAAATTAGATGTGGTTATTTATTATTATACAACGGTAAAGTAAAAGCATTTTCTATTTTAATGGGAATATGTAATAAAATTTAAAACTAAATAAAAAATAAAAGGTTTTGTCGGGCTGATGTGACATAAAATTAATGGTTTTACCATTACATAACTCACGTGTTACAGTGTTTACTTTTATCTGGAAATTCGCTATCAGTTGTCACATCATTATTTTTTGAAACAAATAAACAATAAAAAAAGAAAAATAAATTGCGCTTTTTTTTACTACGCATTGATGCGTTTTGACAGAAGAAAACGCGATAGCGCGCGTCAAATCGCGCAATCCAGCGCTTTTTAAAACACTGACCAAGACACAAGATTATTACCTAAGAAGAAACAGCCGCCACTTGTACTCTTGCGGTCATCTTCCTCACCTGCCCAATCAGCATCGCTATATCCTACAAGATTCGTGTTAGTATCTTTCGAGAACCATAACCCTAAACTACACGACCACTCACATATCTTAATATTCTCTTCACAGCATTTAAATGGGAAATTTTTGGCCCAGTCTGATATCTAGCACAAACACAAACATTTTACATAATATCATGTCTACTCACTGAAAGATATAAAAGGCTGCCTATCGTGGAACGATAAATGTCGGGTCAACATTCTGTCCAACATTATCTTTACTTACCCTCTGTGTTGAACCCATCGGTGTTATCATTACCTTGGCAGTATCTAGCCTGAATTTCTTCACTGTGTTCTTCGCATACTTCTCCTGGGACATGAAAATATCGTCATTGCTTTGCTTAATCTGCAGGCCTAAGAAAAATGTTAGCTCACCAATCATACTCATTTCGAGAGTAGAATTCATAGCATGTACGAATTGGTCTAACATGGATTGAGAACTAAAGCAAAAAACAATACCATCTACATAAATCTGGGCTAGCAAAATAGAACCAGCGCTTTTTACAAAGAGTGTTCGATCAGCTTCACCTCGCACGAACCAAAACTCAAGTAGGAACATCGTCAACCTACCATACCAAGCTCGAGGCGCCTACTTTAGGCATAAAGCGCTTTCTGCAACTTAAAAACGTGGTTAGGAAAATGTGGATCTTCAAAAATGCACAATTAACAATATATCTATTAAAAAATGCAGAATTAACATCCGTTTGATGTAATGTAATGTTGAGCCATAATGCAATAGCAAGCAAGAACCTAATCGATTCAAGTCTAGCAAATGTCTCATCATAATCAATTCCCTCGTCTTGTGTATAGCCTTGGGCAACTAGACGCGCTTTATTCCTAACTGCTCTACCATGCTCATCGGACTTTTTCTTAAAAATCCACTTAGTGCCTATGATATTAATGTCTTTCGGCCGTGGAACCAAGATCCATGCTTGATTTTTCTCGAGTTGCAACAATTCCTCTTGCATGGCATCGATCCAGAAACTGTCCTTGAGAGCTTCAAGAACTTTTTTCAGCTCAGTTTCAGATACAAAATAGTTAAACCGTACCTCGTTGTATACGGAGTTCATGTGTATATTTCTTACCATCGACTTGTAGTCCTTTCGTGGCTTGACTCTGGTTTTTCTGTCTTCGTCCATTTCTCTAATGATCAGGCCAGTCGGATGGTTTTTTTGGATTTTCACTGGGAGATCTCTTCGAACTTCGCTGGGACCTTCTCAGTAGTCTGTTCAGTCGCAGATGTTGAGTCTGATGTTAGCTCAACAATTTCCTCCACATTTGCCTCTGTCTCACCAATAGCTTGGGTAATATCTGTAATATCAACTTGTGTAGTATTTCTGCTAAGATCAGAAGAGTCATCAAATACTATATTCACAAATTTCTGAACAGATTTCAGTCTCAGATTATAAACACGATATGCACGACTGTTCGAAGAATAACCCAAGAAGATGCATTTATCATTTTCCAAATCAAACTTAGTCAAATATTCACGGCCATTAAGCATATAGCAATAACACCAAAAACATGGAAATACTTGGCAGTCGGCTTTTTCCCTTTCAACAATTCATACGAAGTTTGCTTAGTACCATGCCGAAAATAAACACGATTCGAAATATGACATGCAATATTCAAAGCTTCAGCCCAAACCTTTTCAAAAGATTCTTAGAGTGTAACATCGCACTCGCCATCTCCTGTAATGTTCCGTTTTTCCTTTCGGCCACCCTATTTTGTTGGGGTGTCTTAGGAGAAGAGAACTCATGAATTATGCCTTTTTTATCACAGAATTCTTAAACGACTTATTCTCAAACTCCCTACCATGATCAGACCTAATGCGAAATATAGGAGCACATAAATTATTCTTAATCATAGCACATAAGGTTTTGAAAAAGTCGAACGATTCAGATTTTTTCTTAAGAAAGAAAAACATGCATATCTAGAGTAGTAATCAACGAGCACATAAGCATACTTTCTACCACCAATGCTATCTACTTTCATGGACCCAAAATCCATATGAATCAATTGAAAACAATGAGCAGTTTTGAATGTTGATCAGAATGTTGGTCAACATTATGACTCGCATGTACTTGCTTACCCTTAAGACACGACTCACAAATAACCTTACAAAACTCCTTAAGCTTCGGAATGCCTCTAACCGCCTCATGTTTGAGAAGTTGCTCCAAAGTTCTATAGTTGACGTGGCCCAATTTGTAATGCCAAAATACAACATCGTCTTTGGCCTTCGAGAGTTGGCACACGTCCTGGAATCCAGATTTGTCACCGACTAGATAGCAATTATCGCTAGATCGTTTTCCTGCCATGACACAAACACTTCCTGTTAAAAATTTCACAACATTCCTTGTTGAACCATACCTCGAGGTCGTCGTTGTAAAGCTGACTTATGTTAATCAAATTAGCCACAAGCCCGTCACGTATAGAACGTTGCTTAGCTTCGGGAAGTCGTGTACATTTAACTTGCCACAACCGAGAATCTGTCCTTTCGCACCACCTCCAAATGTCACAGATCCACTGCTCAAGAGGATATATTCAATAAGGAACTCTTTGGTACCAGTCATGTGGCGTGAACATCCGCTATCGAAGTACCATGAAGCTATCACGTTAGCGCGCAAGGAAGTATAGACAACATTGCATTTATATACGGATTTCTCTACCCAGACTTTCGTAGGTGTCAAAACAGCACTATGTTCACCAGAATTTAAGGAGCGTCAACTGAAATTTCTCCAGACAAACTTTTCAATACTGATTTTTCAATGTTGAGAGGAATGTTGGACGACATTTCAGTCAACATAGATTTCTGCAAAATCTCCCCCTTCAATTTCCAACAGAACTGATATGACCAGGCTGCATACAGTGATGACATTTATATGATCTATTCTTGGACTTATTGCAGCATGCTTCGATTTATCTTTAACACTTATTATCGCAGATTGATCATTAGCGACTTTGGTATTCTCCTTAACAAAAACAATCTTAGGTTGGTCGTTAGAGACAGGATTAGACACATCTCAAACAGGCTGAGAATTGAATCATAAACCTTGCTTATAAAAATACCTAACGACAACACCTAATCAATAGTCGATTTACCTTGTTCATTTTCGAGAACGTCTCGTCAGCCCCGTCTACTTGCTTTTGAAGCTTGTAGATCTCTTTGTCTTTTCTCGTCAGAATAGCTTCCATCTTGTTCATCCCTTCAACAAGACTTTCGATCATCTTCTCGCTTTTCTCATTTCCTCGGTAAGATTTTTCACGATTGCCTTTAGTTCCGAAGTTTTCGCTTTTCCTTCGCATACTCAGCGGACAATAGTTTGAAGGCATTCTCAGTTTGGCCTTCATCACGAACATCAGTTTCTATTCCTACATCATCAGAACTTACGTACCCATCAAAACAGTCTGAGTCATGTGATCGAAAATGATATATTTCTCAGATGTTGAGTCCAAAGTTGGCTCAACATCAGTTATCTCAGCGAAGCCTATATGATGATCTTCATCTTCCTCGTTATCCGAGAAGGAATGGATGGTTACTGATGATTTCTTAATCTCCTTTGCACACGGTTCTTCATCTTCATCATCGGAACGTTCGACCCAAAGTGATTTCCCATGCTTGCGAATGGTGTTCGCACATTCGTTGGCATAATGGCCCTAACCCGTGCAGGCATGGCATCTTACTAACTCCCATTTGATATTCTTTTTCTCCATTTAATTACGTCTGAAAATGGAGGAGCAGAGGATGGTTCTTTAGCATTTTGGCCTTTTTTGAATGTTGGGCCAACATTTGGTTCCACAATGGTTTCATGAACTGTTTGAATTTTCTTACAAGCGTAGCCATATACTCATCATTGGCGCCTCCCACACGCGCGACTTGATGCATTGGCGCACGCGGACTTTCCAATAAGTGTAGTTGGAGCCGTCTAAAACAGGAACCTTGCCTAGATAGTTTGAGCTCGAAACATCCATAGAAAAAGATCATAAACGCCTAGTTACGTCAAGTGGAGGCTCTGATACCACTTTGAAGTGGTCACGATATGGATGCAACCTAACTAAGTTTAAAATCAGACACAGAGATTAGGGGTGTAAACGAGCCGAGCTGCTCGCGAACAGCTCGGTCAAAGCTTGACTCGAGCTCGGTCAAAATCGAGCTCGAGCCGAGCTCGAGCTGGCTTGTTAATAATCGAGCCGAGCTTCGAGCCTATCATATCTGGGCTCGAGGCTCGTCGAGCTCTTATCGAGCCGATATTTTAAATTTTTAGTATATTAAATATTTAATATTTTATATTAAAATACGTATTTTATTTAATAATATATCGAACTCGAGCTCGAGCTCGAATTCGAGCTCAAATACCCCGACTTATCGAGCTTATCGAACCGAGCCGAGCTTTCATGTATTTTAACCGAGCCGAGCTCGAGCCGAATATTTTTGAGCTCGACCGAGCTCGAGCCGAGCTCGAGCCCAATAAAGCTTAATCGAGCCGAGCTCGAGCTGGGCCATGTTCGGGCTCGTCTCGGCTCGTTTTCACCCCTAACAGAGATGTTGACTAAAATATTGAACCAACACACGACCCAACAGCTGGGATCAGAACCTTTTAGCACAGCGGACTTAGTAGTAAAAGACGACGAACACGAGTTTTAAAATTGTGCAGCAAGTTCTTCAACTTGCTGCGAGACTCATAGCAAAATTCCACTATTAAAAATGGATTACAAAAAGATCAAGCCTAGAAAAGAAACGAATCTTGCGATCATACCAAACTATAAAGTCTTACGACTTTTGCAAAGACAAAATACTAGGCTAAAAACAAACTCGTGCTCGCTCAAATCCTCTCAACGTATGCTCGATAATTTTTGCGTCGTCAAAGATCTCTAAATTTTCTCGTGTAAAGCTCTAATCTTGTAGCTCGACTTCTCCTCTTATTTATAGGCATTGGCTCCCTCTTGAATTGGTAAAAGATCTCTTGATAATCTCTTAAATATCTCATCCAAGATCTCCCTAAATATAGTATATATTTAGTTCGAATCTTCTCTCCTTATTTACCCTTGATCTTCATATCTTCCATATTTGGTAATTGCAATCTCCTATTTTTGGCATGTAGGTGCACCACTTATTTTGGGGAAGAAAGACAAAATCGTCTTTCAAATCTTCGACATTAACAATACGGAACAAAATATCAAGTGCCAAGTATCATTGTAGCTATTATATTGACTTTTTTTTTTGCATGTTCTCTTTTTCAATTATCGGTGCTATCTTATCTTCGCCTTATTTGAATGATCGTAATCGAATTGTTTCTTCGTCGTATCGTAATCTTTAAATAACGTCATGTCGTATAACTATACCAAAAAAGTATGGGCATTTTATTTCCGCGTCTCGTGTGCGGCTCCTGAATCTAGTATACACACACACACACACACACACTATATATATATATATATATTCCGGCTCGGTTGGTATATGTATATCTATTCTTCTATTCTATTTTATCAAGCGTCATGGTTGCTATAAATGCCTGTTGATATGTTAATTTAAAAACTCAATCGCTTTCTTTTCATTATTGTTTTTAGCTAATTCTTATACCTGTAATTTTCGTTACCTTTAATTTTATAATTTATATATACAACTTAGAAATTAGAATTCCAATTAGTTATTTGAAATTAAAATAAATTTAATATTATATATTTACATATCCTATGCATTTGAGTGTTATACATCCCCATGGAAACAAAAAAGGGTATACTAAGTTTTAGGCCCCAAAAATGTTTTAAAATAGGATTAAGACCTAAAATATGGACTGTTATCGGACTATCGTTTTGTGTTATTTCAGAACGATGAAGTGTTACTGAACAAATTGAGTCCGTAAAACTAATTTTTTCCTAACAGGGACCTGAACGAAATTGCCCCAAAAAACAATATATGTCAGTAGTCATTATTCTCATAGGGCGTAAACATAGACGACGTCTAACATGGCTTGTGCATTTAAATGGGCATAAGGGTCTGTTTAGTTTGGTGGATAATACCACATAAAGTCCTTTGTATCTAGCACAATCTTGTTCAGTTTGAAAAAATCGACCCGTATGGAGCTCGATATAAAATTCCAGCCCGTTGCTATAATCTATCAAGCCCACTATAACTCATCCAATCTTGTTCAGTAATCCAATCCTTATTAATTGCAAAAAGAGCAAAATATTCTTATTTCACCCAATCATAAAATCATTTTTATTTTATGTAGTTTATATGGTAAAAATAAATAAACAACATAATTTATTCCTTATTTCATCACATTGACATCATAATCTTATATTTTTCGATATTCATAAAAAAATTATTTTGTAAACTATATATTTATGAAATAAAGGCTAGTTTGTATATTTACTAATAATATGGAGATAAAATTTTTATTATGTTGGAAACTAAACAAGATATAATGATTCCTGTATAAGATTATTATCTTACATTTTAACTTGGCTTTTTTATACTTCTAGTGAGTTTGGTTGTTATAGCAGGTGTAAGGGCCCATCATAAATTTAACTTAACAAGCCATTACAATTAATCTTACCCTTTCAACTCAGGTATCTTATATCGGGCTTCTACTTTTATAATGTGCTTAGTTGTTAATTGCGGACTGTAAAACATCAACATATATTACAGCGCACTATCTATATTATCGGGGCTAATCTGGCAACCAAACGGGCCCTTCGTTTTGTCGTATGGTAAAGTAAACACAGCCTAAACGTATTAGTCACATCTTCTGTAGCAAGTCGATTTCGATCTTGGACTAGGATGTCTTCGAATTGTGTTTGCACACGCATATTTCCACCATTTTAGTTATTTATTCCTTTTAAGATGACTGTTCATTAAAAATTATCGATAATTTCCATCACTACGTAGCATCAACGTGGCCAAAGCTAACAGAAACATGTTTCATAATGATGAAACAGAATTCTGCCACGTCTCAACATCCAACACATACATTATTTGACTGTTCTCATTTTGCCAATTAGAATAGCCCAGTTAATTAAATTATTAAATAAATAAATCCAGCCCAAGTTCATTGTTCGCGTTCGAGGTACATGGATTCTTTATTTTACTTCCTCCGTCTCAAATGATTATGGAAATTTGGAATATAGTACGGTTTTTAATAAACTGAATATTTTAATAATATAGTATAATTAAAAGGTAAAAAATTGTATATTTTGACACGTCTTTTAAGAGTACTTAATATATTATATTGATTGTTTGTGGTAATTTTTTACTATAATAGGAAATGTACAAAAGGAAATGCCTAATATAGTAAAATGTATAAAATGATTTGAGAGGAGGGAGTATATAATATTCTTTTCGACAAAGAAATGAGGAAAAAAAAGTATTACTGGTCAAATGACATGCTTATAAATACGATGGTATAGACGTTTCACTACAATAATTACATCATTCTAATATTGAAAAAGAAGAAAACACGATGAGTAACGACGGTCATATTCACGAAGTTCGTCATCATCGTAATCGACAAAATGAGCAAAGAAATGCTGACGTCGTCGACGACTTTATATACGGCGACATCATTCATGATTTGCTAGTTACGCCGGCTGACCAGAGTTTTCTGTGGTCTGTCGCCGTCGATGACGATGATTATTACATGGGCGGCGGCGGCGGTAATAATGATGATCATCAACAGATTCACTACGATCATACTGATTGTAAGAGTAACGTTAACATTATTACTGCTACAATTGCTCCAACTTCGCGTCATGATCATCAGATAATAGTTCCTTGGATGTCGACGTCGACGTCGGAGAAAATGAAAGCAGTGGGCCCACCGCCGCCGCCGCCCCGACTGGGTGGTGCTGCAGCTTCTTGTTCCCTTCTACTACAACAGGATATGAAATGCAATAACGCCGTGAGTTTAGCAAGATGCATGCATCAGTATATATATAATGTGTAATATCTTTGCTTCTTATTTTATTCTACATTATATATATGTGTGTGTGTATTTCAACTGACTGATTTGACTGGGTTTCGGACAACAAGTGGATGTCGTTGCGGCGGACCTCAGAAGAAAAGGCGATCGACGGAGATACATAAGCTCAATGAGAGGGTGGGTTTTTTGTAAGAATTGCACAGCTTTGAATAGTCAAAGAAGGAAAAAAAAAAGAACGCACATGGGTAATCAACCAAGCCGTATTCCATTGTGTGCTGAAGTTTTATGTTAGTTCCCAGTTTGTGAATGAGGTAAGCACTTACCTCATTTGCTCGACTATGTTGCCTATAAATAGGCATAGGATGTTCAAGCAGAAACATCCCATAAAGAGAGAGAAGAGAGAGATTGGTGTGATAGAAAAATAGAGGGAAGAGAATAGAGAGTTTGTCGGTATTTTCTCCGACTATAAAGAGAGTGGTTGAGGGTTTTCTCCTTTATAGATTGAGAGGTGTAACTCCTATATTTTTTCATCTATAGTGGATTCTTCTTCCTTGCCCGTGTTTTTACCCCAATTTGTTTGGGGGTTTTCCACGTAAAAATCCCGGTGTCCACTTTTATCTTTAATTGCTCAAATATTACTTATTACTCGATCGGGTCCGCTGCCACGCCAATAATTGGTATCAGAGCCTAGCTTGGGTTTTATATATCTGTTTATCGTATGCTCTGTGGTTGCCACTAATGTGGACCCTCCACATCAGAAAATAATAGATATTATACTGCCTTTGTTACGGTGACGAAAAAGCCGGTACGAGTTCAATAATTATCTGCTGCAACCCCGTCGGAGGTATCGCTCACGACTGAGCAGAAATTATGACGGCCAAATTTGATATTGAAAAGTTCAAGGGGAGAAATTTCTCACTGTGGAAATTAAAGATAAAGGCGATCTTGCGAAAGGATGGCTGTCTGGAGGCTATCGATGGAAAACCAGCCACAGTTACAGACGAAAAGAATGGAACGAGATGGACGGAAGGTTGTTGCAAATATTCATCTGGCACTAGCAGATGAGATATTGTCCAGCGTCGAAGAAAAGAAAACGGCAAAGGAGATTTGGGACCATCTAACAAATCTGTACGAGCCGACGTCGTTACACAACAAAATTTTCTTGAAGAGAAAATTGTTCACCTTGAGAATGTCTGAATCTACTTCGGTGACGGAGCATCTCAACGTCTTGAATACTCTATTTTCCCAGCTAACATCGTTGGGGTATAAAACGGAGGATAAAGAACGTGCGAAAATTCTACTTCAAAGTCTGCCTGATTCGTATGATCAACTCATCATCAACTTGACAAACAATGCGAAGGTTCTGGTTTTCAATAACATTGCAGCTGCTATTCTCGAAGAAGAAAATCGGCGTAAGAACAAGGAGGACCAGCAAGCAAGCTCGCAACAGGTCGAAGCTTTGATGGTGATGAGAGGGAGATCAACGGAACGTGGTTCAAGTGGGAGTCACATCAAGGCAGGGAAAATCAAGAAGTAAGAAGAAAGATATGAAATGCTACCACTGTGGAAAGAAGGGTCACCTGAAGAAGGATTGTTGGAGCCTGAAGAATTCCAATCCTCAAGGAAATGTGGCAAACGCGTTAGGTGGAGACGTATTGTGTAGCGAAGCTGCTATCTCAACGGAGAGCAGGAAGGCGTACGACAAGATATGGCTTCTTGACTCGGGCGCAACATATCATATGACCTCTCGAAGAGACTGGTTCAACCACTACGAGGAGCACTTGTAGTCATGAAAGGTGAAAAAGTTGCTGCAAATTTGTATATGCTGTTGGGAGAGACGGTGCAAGAAGGGGAAGCGTCTGTAGCTTCGGGAAATTCAAGCGAAAGATCGGCTATGATGTGGCATCAAAAGCTCGGGCATATGTCGGAACAAGGAATGAAAATTCTTGCGGGCCAGAATCTACTTCCGGATCTCACGAAGGTGTCACTACCGTTCTGTGAGCATTGCGTAGCAAACAAGCAGCATCGGCTACAATTCAACACATCAAATTCTGGAAGCAATGATATTCTAGAATTGGTTCACTCTGATGTATGGCAGTCACCAGTTTCATCCCGAGGAGGAGGGAAGTACTTCGTGTCTTTCATCGACGATTACTCCAGGAGATGTTGGGTGTATATCATCAAGAGTAAGGGAGATGTGTTTGCAACCTTCAAAAATTTCAAGGCTCGGGTCGAACTTGATACAGGAAAGAAGATCAAGTGTTTGAGGACGGATAATGGAGGAGAATATACTGGCAGAGAATTTGATAGCTTTTGCAAAAGGAAAGGCATCAAAAGGCACTTCACTACGGCGTATACTCCACAACAGAATGGAGTGGCGGAGCGGATGAACAGGACTCTGCTGGAAAGAACAAGAGCCATGATGGGAGCTGCAGGTCTGGATAAATCATACTGGGCAGAAGCAGTCAACACCGTCTGTTACGTGATCAACCGGTCGCCTTCAACGGCAATTGATCAGAAGACGCCAATGGAGATGTGGACCGGAAAGCCAGCGGATTATTCCAAACTTCATGTATTTGGAAGTCCTGTGTACGTGATGTACAACGCCCAAGAAACTACGAAGCTGGATCCAAAGTCCAGGAAGTGTTTGTTCTTGGGGTATGCTGATGGTGTGTATCGCCTGTGGGATCCCACTGCCCACAAGGTTGTCATCAGCAGGGAGGTTATCTCCTTAGAAGATAAAATAATTGGAGAAAATGATAGCACTACAAAGGAGCGCCCAGAAACTACGACGATCAGGTGGAAGGGAAGTCTATCGAACAAGATTCTTCTGAAGCAGCACCGGAGCACGAGGAAGGGCCAAGCGAATATTCAGAGCCATAACTTAGAAGGGGCACACGCAAAAGAGTCGCACCATCCTGGCATGAAGATTACGATATGGACAGTAACGTTGCATATTGTCTTCTAACTGATGACGGAGAGCCATCAACTCTTCAAGAAGCACTGAACAGTTCAGATGCAGATCAGTGGTTGGCGGCAATGCAAGAAGAAATGGAAGCTCTACGAAAAAATAAGACTTGGGAGCTGGTGCCACTACAGAACGACAGAAAGGCAATCGGCAATAAATGGGTCTTTAAGATCAAGCTAAACACCGATGATCAAGTAGAGAGGTTTCGTGCACGACTGGTGGTTAAAGGCTATGCTCAGAAAGAAGGCGTCGACTTCAACGAAATATTCTCACCTGTAGTTCGACTGACGACTGTTCGGGTA
This sequence comes from Craterostigma plantagineum, assembly GCA_027422505.1. Lineage (NCBI taxonomy): Eukaryota > Viridiplantae > Streptophyta > Magnoliopsida > Lamiales > Linderniaceae > Craterostigma > Craterostigma plantagineum. The sequence continues at coordinate 40,445 of JAPQWV010001266.1, forward strand.
CTCCTGGCGATGTGTGCTACATTCGACCTACATCTAGAGCAACTAGATGTGAAGACGGCTTTTCTTCATGGAGATCTTGAAGAAGAGATTTATATACTCCAGCCGGAAGGTTTTGAAGACAAAGAAAAACAGACTTGGTTTGCAGGTTGAACAAATCTCTATACGATCTCAAACAGGCGCCGAGGTGTTGGTATAAGAGATTTGATTCCTTCATCATGAGCCTTGGATACAGCAGATTGAATGCAGACCCTTGTGCATATATCAAGAGGTTTGGTGAAAGTGATTTTATCATATTACTGTTGTATGTTGACGACATGTTGGTAGCAGGCCCCAAAGATCGTGTTGAAGAACTCAAGGCACAGTTGGCTAGGGAATTTGAAATGAAGGACTTGGGACCAGCAAACAAGATTCTAGGGATGCAAATTTACCGAGACAGAAATAACAAGAAGATTTGGCTTTCGCAGAAGAGTTATCTGAGGAAGGTCTTGCGACGCTTCAATATGCAAGATTGTAAGCCAAATTCTACCCCACTTCTTGTTAATTTCAAACTATCCTCAAGTATGAGTCCTAGCAGTGAAGAAGGGAGGATGGAAATGTCTCGAGTACCGTATGCATCAGCGGTGGGAAGTCTTATGTTCGCGATGATTTGTACACGACCAGACATTGCACATGCAGTGGGAGTAGTAAGTCGGTACATGGCGAATCCGGGCAAAGAGCATTGGAGCGAGTGTAGAGGATCCTACGATATATCAGAGGAACCTCAAATGTTGCATTATATTACGGGGGAGCAGACTTTACAGTCAGAGGGTACGTTGACTCTGATTATGCAGGTGACCTTGATAAGAGCAAATCTACCACGGGATATGTGTTCACTCTTACTGGCGGAGCCGTAAGCTGGGTATCGAAGCTTCAGTCCGTTGTCGCGACATCACAACTGAAGCAGAATATGTTGCAGCTACGCAGGTAAGTGAAGAGGCAGTATGGTTGAAAATGATCATGGAGGAACTCGGGCACGGACAGAAGAATATTCCTCTGTTCTGTGACAGTCAGAGTGCCTTGCATCTCGCAAGGAATTCAGCGTTTCATTCCCGGTCAAAGCACATACGAGTCCAGTATCACTTCGTTCGTGAGAAAGTGGAAGAGGGCGCGATAGATATGCAGAAAATTCATACGAAAGATAACCAAGCAGATTTTTTGACGAAGGCAGTCAACACTGACAAGTTCGTTTGGTGTCGTTCCTCGAGTGGCCTAGCGGAGACGTAAGCAACATGAAGGGCAAGGGAGACAGAATGGTGTGAAGATCCGATTGATCCTCAATCGAATCTTCAAGTGGGAGATTGTCAGAATTGCACAGCTTTGAATAGTCAAATAAGGAAAAAAAAAAGAACGCACGTGGGTAATCAACCAAGCCGTATTCCATTGTGTGCTGAAGTTTTATGTTAGTTCCCATTTTGTGAATGAGGTAAGCACTTACCTCATTTGCTCGACTATGTTGCCTATAAATAGGCATAGGATGTTCAAGCAGAAACATCCCACAAAGAGAGAGAAGAGAGAGATTGGTGTGATAGAAAAATAAAGGGAAGAAAATAGAGAGTTGTCGGTATTTTCTCCGACTATAAAGAGAGAGGTTGAGGGTTTTCTCCTTTATAGATTGAGAGGTGTAACTCCTATATTTTTTCCTATATAGTGGATTCTTCTTCCTTGCCCGTGGTTTTTACCCCAATTTGTTTGGGGGTTTTCCACGTAAAAATCCCGGTGTCCACTTTTATCTTTAATTTCTCAAATATTAGCCGCAATATTACTCGATCGGGTCCGCTGCCACGCCAACATTTTTTCTTCCGCATATTTCTTTTATGGGCTTTCACTTTATTTAAACTGTTTGATTTTGCATTTTTATTTCGAGGTGCCCCAATATATATGTTTAAACACGAAGGATTTCTAGCACAGAGGACATAGTTTTCTAACCAGAACAAACATAGTTTTCCGACCATAGTTTCTGAATTTCCAACGCTTATAAGCAGCTCGTCAAGAGCTCAAAATTATTATTATAAAAATAGGCATTTTATTAATATTATATTATATGCTACTACTGTGCGAAATAGGTGTACTAATCATTTAATAAGCAGCCGCTGCATGTGTGAGAGATATCAATATATAAATAAGAGAACATGGTATGGTAGTTTTAGTGGTTCTTGGCTGACCGTACACAATTAGGGTTTCTTTAAGACAGAAAATATTCACCATATATATCATAAATAAAATAAAGTAGGAATTACGGAGGAAGAAAACAAAGAAGAGGCCGCAGACAAATTATTCATGTCTCCCACTTCACGAAGGGGCACTGAGACATAACTACTTCCAATGCAAAACCCTTCATATCACACGTAGTATGGTACAAATCTACGAAAGGAAGCCAAAGAAAATGTTATTACAGCCTTTCTTAAATTACTAACGACGATGGCCATGATCATGTAATAAAAACTATAAGCAACAGCTGAGGCGGCAGAAGTTCAAGAGGAAGATGAATATCCTTCAAGATCTGATCCCAAACTGTAACAAGGTTTGTACGTCTTTTATTTAATTTTTCCTTTATCCAATTTTATGACTTTTACCGTTTATTCTTGCATAATCCCAAAAGAGAGACAGGGCCTCCACGCTCAACGACGCCATTAATTACATGAAGGCCTTGCAAAACCAGATTCAGGTTTCGCCATTTTTATACTTCATATAGCAATTATTTGAGGTTTTATATATTGTGCTTATATCGCAGATGCTGACGTCAGAGGGACCAGGCTTGCCGGTACAATTCCGACAACCTCCGTACATGATCCCACAATTACCGGCGGAGGTTCTCCACCAAGAACAGCAACATCCTTATTTTCTTACTCAAAACTCATGCGATTTTAGCAGTAATTGCGCTACTACTGTTTCTCCGCCGCCGTTGATCTCTCCTTCTCAGTGCATCGATCAGCAGGCGGAGATCGTCGCCGCAACTTCGCCGGCCGGGGGCCTCGCCGGAGACACTTATTACAAGCCGGCGGCCACTGGTGTAAGCACAAAAGCTCTAGCTAGTTCGTCCTCTATAGTCTATTTATTCTTTTTTTTTTTTTTGGTAAAGAAAATTTTCCATTTACCATACGCGACAGTTTTACATCAAAGCCCAATTAAACACTTATCTTAGGAAAAGTAGATAGCACGGAAAAGCAGTGAATTCGCAATCTTCTTCCAGCTTGAGCAGTCTTGCATCCTCCACTTCATCTCTTGTCTGATTACAGCCGCAATCTGGGCCTCATTCTTCGTCTCCTTATCGTGAAGTCTTCGGTTCCTCTCACACCAAATGTGATACATGACAGACACATAGCATGCCACAGTGATTCTGTGTTGAGCATTCCTCTTTTTCCCCATATTTCCCATCCAGCAGCAGAGATCTTCATACGACAGAATCATATTACTAATGTTCAGCCAATTATTAATCTCCAACATCACTCGCTGACTAAATGAGCACCTCAAATATAAATGCTCAACTGTTTCCTCATCCTCTCCACAAAGTCGACAGCTTCTAGTACTAATGTCCATTCCCACTTTTGCAATCTATCAGTAGTTAACAGTCTTTTCTGTAGGATCAGCCACATAATAAAGGACTGTCTGGGTATGTTAATCCTGTTCCATACCGCCTTGTGATAGGGGAATTCAGAGATTTCTCCTTTGAGCCATAGATAGCCCGATTGTACAGTGTATCTTCCGTCCACTGTATGTAGCCATCTTCTGCCCTCATAGCCCAGTCTGAAATTTTCCCTCAGTTTGAGGATTTTCCTCCAATGCCAGCTCGAGTCCACAGCTGCCCTGAATTCCCAGAAGTTGGTACCCTTTAAATAAATCGCATCGATCCATCTTATCCACAACGAGTCCATCTTCCTATTGATATCCCAAATTTGTTTTCCTGTGAGCGCAATGTTCCAATTGAGGCAGTCCCGCAAGTTCAATCCCCCCTTGCTTTTTGGGCTGCATACTTTACCCCAGCTAACAAGTGGAATGCATTTGCCATGGCCTCGCTTCCCCCAGAGGAATTCTGCACAGATACGATCCACCTCTTTTGATACCGCTTTGGGTAATAGAAATATGGAACCCCAGTATCCGTGCGTAGCCGTTAGTACAGAATTAATCAGGCACAGGCGACCAGCATACGAAAGGTGCCTTGTTGCCCAGCATTTAATCCTAGCTGTGATCTTGTCCACTAGGGTTTGGCAGGCATTCCTATTCCATTTAGTTGGTGCCATAGAGACACCTAAGTACCTCATAGGATAGTTCCCCATCTGGAATCCAGTGATTCTAGCAATCTGTTCAGCAGTGTTAGGGGAGGTGCCTGCTAGGTACATGCTTGATTTTTGCTTGTTTGCTTCCAAGCCCGCAACTTTCTGGAAATTATCAAGGACCTCCTTAATCACTGTCGCTGCTCCAGGAGTGCCTTTGCAGAAGATCATGAGATCGTCTGCAAAGCATAGACTCACCAGTTTGAGCGGCTTGCATTTGGGGTGGAATCTGAACCGCTTATCCTTGGAAGCTAGCTGTAGTTGTCTGGTTAGATACTCCATGACAATCACGAATAGGAGAGGAGAGAGGGGGTCTCCCTGCCTCAACCCTCTTGCTCCTTTGATAGCCTCGGTGAGGGAACCATTGATGGATACAAAGTATGAAACCTTGGTGACACACTCCATAATCCATTTAATAAACTTCATGGGGAATTTCAGAAGGCATAGCCATGCCTTGAGGAAGTTCCAATCGACAGTGTCATACGCTTTCCTAATGTCAATCTTCATGAGGCCTCGGGCTGAGGTATTTTTCCGGTTGTAGTGTCTGATCATGTCTTGGCATAATAGAATATTGTGCACAATTGATCTTCCTTCCACAAACGCACTTTGATTGGCGTTAATTAGCTTGGGCAAGAGGGGCTTCATTCTGTTGCACAACAACTTGGCAATACACTTATAAAGTGTGTTGCAACAAGCTATCGGTCTGTAATCAGATGCACTGTTAGGGACTGCAACTTTTGGGATAAGGCATAGCACTGTGCTGTTTGCTTTTGGTAGAATTCTGCCTGTCTCAAAGAATTCCATTATTGCATCAGTGACTTGGCTCCCCACCACAGTCCAGGCCTTTTTAAAGAAACCACTCCCAAATCCGTCTGGACCGGGGGCTGCTTCTTCATGTATTGTTTGCATCACAGCCCATACCTCAGCTCTCTCGAATGGCTGGATGAGCTTCATCTGATCCTCCAGTGATAGTGTGTATCCCTCATCAGCAACATTGTGATCCAAGCACTGTCCAGTATTCCTGCCTTTGCCCAGAACTTCCAAGAAATATTCAGTGAAGTGCTGTTTTACCTCCTTTGTGTAGTTAGTGTCCTTCCCTCAGCATTTGTAATGGACAGGATTTTATTAGTATAAGCCCTCTGTTTTATCCTGGCATGAAAGTATGCAGAATTTTGGTCACCGTGAGCCAACCATCTTACTTTCGCTTTCTGCCGCAAAAACCTGTCATTTGCCATATACAAGAACCCAAATTCCCTTCGAATTTCCTCCTCTTTTGCTAGCAGATCAGCATTCAGTGGGTCCTCTTGAATGGCAGTTTGGATGTCTGCCAGTTTATTCCTTACCATCTCTGTCCTAAGTGTGATATTTGCAAATGTATTTTGTTCAAAGCCTTCAAAGGACCCTGCAGCTTTGACAGATTCTGATAGACAGCCCTTGAAGCTGGTCCATTGCTGTGAGTCCAGTTCTCCTTGACTGTAGACAGAAATGTAGGCGCCATACTCCACATGTTGTAGTACTGAAAGCCTTTTTCTGCAGCTGGGCATTCTCCAGATTCCGTAGCACAATGGGGGAGTGGTCAGATACTCCCTCACTGAGGAATGCTGCTGAATAGTCAAAGAATTTAGATCTCCACTCTGGTTAGCAAATGCCCAATCAATCTTGCTCCATATCCTACTCCCATGACCCTGTTTATTGGACCAAGTGTATTGACATCCAGTTTTTCTTATTTCCTCTAATTGGCAGCATTGGAGGCATTGATTAAAATCCCTGAATTCAGCTGCAGTGATTTCAGAGCCACCCAATCTGTCCTCAAAGCTTCTGATATTGTTGAAATCCCCCCATACCATCCATGGATCATTAAGGTTGTCTCCAATCTGCATCAACACTTCCCACAGTTTGCTCCTGCTGTTACTGTCATTGTGCCCATAGATGCATGTGAGGAAAGTAACTAGCTTGCTCTCCTTAACACCTTGAAATGCATATGCTGGTCAGATTGGGAGACCAATTCCAACTCATTTGCTCCTCTCCAGCTCACTACAATTCTTCCATTAGGGTGTTGGCTTAAGTTGTTACATGACTCCCACCCCTCAAAAACTCGGTTAACTGTTTCCCTCATCATTTCCCTTTTTATTTTTGTTTCAAGTAAACACATTATATTTATTCTGTATTTACAACAGAAAAGAGTTACCTCCCTCTGTTTTGCAGGACCATTAAGGCCCCTAATGTTCCAGGCAGCGCAATTATCCATGGCCACTATCATAGCCCCTCTGCTTGGAAGGGGTGGTACCATGAGCAGTCAAGCCCCTCTTTTCTTCTTCCTGAATTAGGTCAGCCCAAGATCTCCTACTGCTGCTTTCCTGGTTTGGATTCACTCTCTGTGTGCTATGTGCATCTGCTTGTATAGACTTCTTCTGGATAACATAATTTTCCTGCACTTGAGGTTCTGCTTCAGTGTTCTCCTTACTGGTCAGTTGCACAGGGTTCCATACCTGCTTCATCTCCTTTTACAGTTAATCCCTTCATGGCCGTATTGTTTGCATTTATCACACAGTATGGGCTTCCATTCATATGAAATTTTCTGCTCCATTAATTGACCTCGTTCATTTAAAAATGGATGGTATCTTTAAGCGGTTTTCTGAGATCAATCTCCACCAATACTCTAGCGTAGTGTATTCGTTCTTTCCTTCTAGTAATCTCGTCTGTCATTATGGCTTCCCCACTAAACTGGTGAGTCTGCTGAGGGTTTTAGGTCCCCAGTACTTCAGCTCGAGTTGAGGGAATTGAATCCATATAGGTACACTGTCAACTCCTGATTTACCGAGTTGAGTGTCCTCTGTCCAAGGTGTGAGAACAACCGGCTTCCTATCAAAGTGGATGATCTCTGTCTGCAGTATTCTATCGCGCGAGGCCACACTGTCAAACCTAGCCAGGAAGAGGCCTTGCCTTACTTGCCAGACAGTTTGCAGTCCATGTTTCTCCCATTTTTCTTCAGAAATCCCGACATCACACCGTATGGGGGATTTGCTCCTAACACATAGCAGAGCAGAGCTGATTTCCAGTGAGAAATTTCCTCCTGAATTTCATCTAGCTCTATAGTTCCTATTTCCTGCCCGTTCTCCGTAATCGGTTCAACATAGTCAAGCTTCGTGTCCTGATTTTGCAGCATCTTTGCGCTAAATGTGTGCCATTGATTGTGTTCAGGTCCTGGCACTGGTGTCTGCCTCGATGCTCCATCCAATTTTGGCCAATCCTTATCCAATTGATCTTCAGTGACACAATTGGGAGGGGATTTGATACTCGGAGGTGATTTCTCCAATAGAACAGTGCCCCTAGTCTCCTTCGGCGCACTCAGACTCAGCTGTCTACGATCACTTTCGCCTATTGTGGATTCTTTCAATTGCCCGTCGGTAGGGGGCGGCGTCGTCACCACCGTGACCGGCGCTGCCCTCTGTGTCGCCGTCTTCCTCTTTTTCGCCATGGCTGAGAGAGAGAATTCGGCGCGTTTTGCTCTTTTATAGTCTATTTATTCGAGGATTAACATTTATTTATTTATCTGTGGGCCCTACATGAGTAGTCTTTGGCCGGAAGATTGCCGTCGACGACGAGGGTGCTGCCGAGGTCGTGCCACGTGGAGTTCTCGACCGGGAATCTCGCACCACCGTCGGGTCGGGTCAACTAGTCAAGGGTAAACGTTTCCGACGATTTATTAGTATTATCTTCTTCGATAAATGAATAATTTTTTTCTAATTATTTCTCTCGCTTTTATTATTCAGTTGGATAGACTCGTACATGCAGTAATATTCAGAGAAGAGTCGAGCGAAGGAATAATAATTGCAGGTGGCACCGTTTTTTACTTAAAGACACGACTTTTTTCCGAAGTGTTGGGTTCTATTAAAGGGTCTTTTAAAAAATTGCACGTAACTCACTCAATCTTAAAAAAATAGCCTCGTTGACGCTTTTTTGTCAATGACCTTCATTTAATTAACCGTTAACCATCTTCTTTAAACCCTCGTTAACTGAAATAATAGAAAAAGAAAAATAAATATACATATACAATCTGTATATATATAAAAGAAACGAAACTCCATTTAAATGCACAGCAGCACGTAATAATTAATATACCAACCCAAATCGATCCATTCTTTTTTCTTCATCGTTTCTAAAGAAAAACACAGCATCATTTTCCTCACTAAGTCGAACTCGAAGTCTGCGAAACAAGTCTGGAAGGAAATATCCAGGTCTAACTCTTTACAGTAAGTTTTTTCGTTTCGAATTACGAATTTTAACCCTCAAAATTACGTGATTGTGTCTCAAGGGATGATTTTTGGCCACGAGAGTTTTGAATCGTCAGAAAGACGAAACTCGTGGTCATGCTTCATGGAACTCGAACATATATCCACAAGAGCCCCATGCATTAGATCTGGGGCCCGCACATGTTTACACGGTCCCCGCACGCTGGTGCAGGGCCGCGTGCACTGGGCATGGGTCAGCGCGCGCTAGAGCACGGGACCCGGGCATCAGTTCAAGGGCCCCAGGCGCTGGTGCTGGGGTCCCGCGCCAGGGGGCGCGCGCACTGGAGCACGGTTCCGCGCGTGCTAGAGCACGGGACTCGTGCATCAGTTCAGGGGTCCCAGGCGCTGGTGCTGGGGTCCCGCGCATCAGTGCATGGGCCGCCCCCGGGCATGGGTCCCGCGCACTAAGTCATGGGTCTCGCGCTCTAGAGCTTGGGTCCCAGGCGCTGGTGCAGGGGTCCCGCGCTATATGTTAGGATTTTCGATAGCTGTTAGGGTTTTCGAAAGCTGTTAGGGATTTTGAAGCTGTTAGGGCTTTAATTATGCCTAGAAATCACGTTAGCAAACACAACATTCGAAATAACATTTTCGACAATTAGGGTTTTTGCAAACTATTGTTTTCGCAAACTAGGGCTTCGCAAGTTGTATTGGTTTTCGCAAGTATGGCTACAGTTCTAATAAATTTTACTTCTATTGCAGGGGGAATCATGACGATCACTAACATTGTGTTCCAAGTCGAGGGTCAGTGGATAATCGGCGAGGACAATACGTCGAAGTGGTGTCCAATCCTACTCATAGATGGCAATCAATCTTGGTCGACGAGGAAACATGCACGTTAGATGACGTGAGGATAAGATTGTGAAGGTTTTGTCGCTACGCAGCGACAGTTCTAAACACATTAAGCTACATGCCAGCGTAGTTTATGATTTCCCACGACCATCTACATCGAGAATGACTACGGTATACGTGCATACCTTGGTTTTGGTGGTCCACAATCTAGACCCGTGCTCCATGTTGAGGTTGCGTCCTGGTCAGTGCCACACCACCACAAGCTCATCTTAATGATGAATTGAATTTCAACGTCGGTCCAATAGAACAGTGCGAATCAAATGAGGAAATCCATTCCGGGAGGGTTACATGGGCAACACATTTAACTACCACTCTTACAATCTTCCTGAATACGAGGGTTTTCAAGAAGATCAAACCGACCGTGCGAGAATCAAAATGAGAATAAAGATGATACGTTCGAAACAACTCGAGGAACATTATGCTTCGGAAAGTGATAATGACGATGTCACAATGGCGGAGCATAACTCTCACATGCGGACGACGACACGTATGGATTTGGGATGGTTCAAGCCTGTTTGTTGGTCAGAAATTTCGGGACAAGAAGGAAGTCAAGGACGTGATCACTAAAGTCGCCCTTTGTTTCGAGTTCAAATTGGTCCGATCAAATAAAATCATGTACGTAGCGAAATGCGCAACCAAGGATGCACATGGCGAGTACGGGCTGGACGGAACAAGGTCCCTTTTTCTCAATCCGAACGTACTGCGGCAAGAACACATGCGGGGTTTCTTATCGTCCCCGTAGACATTGGCAAGGAAGTTCGTCAGTTGTATCAAAGTTCTGTTGGAACATTTCACCGGTCCTAAAGACATTCCGCCACGCAAGTCAATCATGTCGATGATGCAGAATAGGGGAGTAGATGTCTCGTACTACAAGGGTTAGAAAGGCAAGCAACTAACGTCGGACGAATTAGTCGGTAACAGGGACGATTGTTACGGTTTACTTCCGGCCTACTTGGATGCGTTGAGCAAGCAAAAGTTGACAGCATCACGGATTAGGAGATGGACGAAGAAAGGAGGTTCAAATATATGTTCTTAGCATACGGCGCATGCGTTAGGGGATTTGCATACATGAGGAAAGTCGTATCTATCGATGCAACTTTTTTGAAGGGAAAGTATAAAGGAGTTTTGCTCATTGCTATGGCGCAAGATGGTGATTACCATCAATAACCGCTCGCATGGGGTCTTGCTGACTCAGAGGGAACCGAATCTTGGACGTGGTTTCTCGCTAGATTGAGTCGTTTCATACCGGACAGTAATGAACTCGTCATTATTTCTGACCGAAACCACGGTATAAAGAATGCCATTCCTGCTGTGTTTCCGAATTCATTTCACGGTTTCTGCGCGTGGCACATTCAGCAAAATCTGAAGATAAAAACGCGGACAAGGGTGTGTGCCCCATTTTCTGGCGGGTAGCGAATGCCTACACCAAGGCCAAGTGTGATGCACAATACAAAGCACTGCGTGGAATATTCCAGTCGGCGGGTCGATATCTTGACGAGATTGCAATGGAATGGTGGACGAGGGCATATTGTCCAAATCGAGATACAACATCATGACGACCAATGGATCGGAGTTGATAAATGCGGATCTACGCGCGGATAGAGAACTTCCAATTATAGGATTGTTGGGTTCGATTTACCCATTAACATCAACTTGGTTCAGTAAGCATCGAACAACATGCGAAGCTTCTATCGCTGCGCATTCGACGTCGTTTACGCCGAAGGTCGAGTTGATCATCCGATAGAATTTCGTTGGTCACAAAGATTTCATGTGTCGGAAGTTGGGCGTCTAACATATAACGTCTACGGCCACAACGTGAATGAGGTCGTCGACTAACACATGCGTACATGCAGCTGTAAGACGTTAGACATCGACTGAATTCCTTGCCCACACGCGATTGCTGCTTGTGGTTATGCCAACGTCGATGTGGGTTCACTAGTTGACCCTTATTAAAGCTTGGAAATGTGGATGTTAGCTTACGACGATACTATATGGCCGGTGTCCGAACACATTGAAAGAGGTGTGGAAATGCTGCCACCTCCGCGAGAGGCAACGTGGGAGACCACAGAAAAATAGGTTGCCTTCTGTTGGCAATTTAGTAGTATGAGGTAAAACCTCTAAATTTAGGGTTTCTAATGTAATAGAACCGAATTATTATTGTTATGGTTGAAAGCTTGTTTAGATTAGCGTAATTATGGTTTTCTAATGTTAGAGTTATGATATGATATTGTTTGAGGTATGTAAAGTTAGGATTTTAAAATTAGGGTTTTAATGGAGCAAATTTAAAATAATCGGGATGTGCGGGACCCGTGCTTTGCGTGAAGGACCCTTGTTTTCACGCACGGGACCCATGCTTAATTGCTTGGAGCCGTGCTTATGTGCTAGGTCCCTGGCGCATAAGTTCGGTCCCGTGCGAAAATAATTTGTAAACCCTAATTGGTCAGTTGTAGTCAATTATTGGTCTGTCTTTTGCAGACAAAGTTATTGATTTATGGTCGGTCAACTATTGTCTGAAATATGTCAGCTTTGATTTCAGGTGTCATAATGCCTTGTCAAGTCTGATGTCCTTTTCGATGTGTGAAAAAGCAAGGCACGGGTTTAAAAAGAATTTCAGTAGTTATAAGACATATATTTTGTACATATTTAAACTTAAAAAAAAATTAACCATAACGAAATACTTGTCGAAAAAAAATAATCTTGACACAAAAATTACTCTTAAGCCGTTATGTACACAAAAAAAGTTACACTATTGGTTATTTTTTTGAATGCGAAGTTAGTGAATTAGTTGGATGCCACAATAATTGAGCAAAATTTACATAGCAACAACTTGCCTTATGTTGGTGACTTGGTTAGGATGTAATAATCGAAAACTCGTATCTTATATACGCAAAAAGACCATACTTTTGTTGGCTATGATATTGTATGACGTATTATATTCGTATGGAGGCCGAATCAAAGTTCGAAATTATTTAATTTGGTGTAAATTGCGAAAATAATCGAAGGGTCCCTGCACATGAGTGCTGTGGTCCGGGGCTCATGAGCAGTGGACCCGCGCAAGCTGATGCACTTTGGATGCGCAGGACCCCAGCGACCACGCGAGGGACCCGTGAACTCACGCAAGGGACCCGTGCTTATGTGCGGGGACCCATGTTAATTGCTTGGGACCGTGCGCATAAGTTTGGGACTATGCGCAGCAGACAGCCCGTGTGGAATTAGTCAACAATCATTGATAAATTATTATTGTCAGTACTCATTTTTCTGCGAATGTCAGGTAATCATCACATTAATGTCAAAAATAACAATCTAATCATACGAAAAAAAAATATAATCATAACAAAATAATTGGAAAAAAATTAATCATAACAATAGAAATTTAATCATACGATACGAAAAAAGTAATTTAATAGTAACGAAAAAATATTTAAATTGTGCATGATCCCCACACATGAGTGTCGTGGTCCGGGTTCATGGCCTGTGGATCCACGCTAGCTGATGCGCGGGACCCTTGCTCAAATGACCCGTGCAGGGGTCCCTAGTTTTCACGCAAGGGACCGTGCTCAAATGCATGGTCCCATGCTTATGTACAATGACTAGTCAACAATCATTCGTCAATTAGTGGTCTGTTACTTTTTCGTGATATTGTCAGTGTCATAACAGTCGATTTGATGTGATTAAAAATTGCTTGTCATGTCCTAACAGTAATGTCAATTTCAAATAAAATAATTACACAAAAGTAACCAACAACGTTGTTTTTCATAAAAATAATTTACATTGGGAAAATAGAAAAAAATAAAATTGAATAAAAATTACATTATTTTGGACCAAACCAAGAATAAAAGTCCTTATGGAAAATAGAAATGTAAGAAATTTCCTAAAATCTACAATTTCCTGCTGGTCAGATTGGAGACGTCATCACCTCGAAACATGAGGCTAATTGCCGCTCGCAAACACATGTACGCCGCATTCTCCCCTGAAATGTTACACACTTATACAGAAAATCGTCGTAAAAAATTAATGAAATAAAAGGACTGAAACTTACCTTCCTTGCTACTTGGCGAATTTCGGATGGCGCTTAACTGTCCATTTCTTAAATCGACTCTTGATGCATCCCATGAAGACCAATATCGCTAGGATTATTAATTGAAGGGCTCCAATGCTTTGTTAAGGTTGCGCATGTCTCGCAAGATCGTCGGAGTCGTATATCGTCATTGTCTTCTGCCTCCAATCAGCGACGCATAGCACTCATGTGCTATCGTTTGCACGAGGAAGACGATGCAATCTACGTTCATCCATGAGATCGACGATCATCCATCCTGAGTCCTCTCGCGTAGCGGGACCATAACGAAAGCATCCCACTTACGACTTCTCCTTTTTGAAGCCGTTGACTCGATACATGTCTTGAATGCGTAAGACATGTACGCAACATTCTTCGATGCAAATGTATGCGACTTCTGCATGTCTAGGAACCCTATCATGGCTTCATTCATATGCTGAAAAAACCAAAAACAACAACGGCTTTACAAGTACAGTTCATTGCAAAATTAATAGTTCAAGTCGCATACCATGTCATCGAGCCACCTCGTTGGCGGGTATAGATCCTTAAACATTGTCGTCTATGCCTATCGACAAAGCACTCCTTGTACTCGTCGTCAGTCAAGGTCTGTATATCGCTCTCGAAGCGTCCACAATAGGATCTTCTTAGAAATATGGACGTCTACGGCCGAGAGCCTCACGTTCATCTGACCGGTCGACGGAGGCTCAGTGAACGGCGACTGTAGCCACTTGGACGGATTCTTCTGTCGCCGTCGGGGTCGACCTGCGACTGATCCCAGTCGACGCCCCTCCAAGTAGATGGGTCGACCTCATAATATGCTCGTTCTGCGCGCCGTCTCCAACGTCTAATTGCGATTGAACGTAATCATTCCATGGATACTCAGTTGCCGGCCATCCCCATCCGCTCGAACTGGGTGGATCCCGCCTCGCAAATTGCGTCCACCCAGTCGAAGTCGGCTCGTCATCTACGAAACATTTACATTGTAAGTTATGCCGTAAATTAAATTTGAATTAGAGGTAAGGAAAGTTACCGCGATAAGGCGCGTCGGTATGTGTACGTGGACCGAATAAATTCTTCTAGTCGTCTCGGAAATGTGCAAGCCGTCTCGGAATGTGAAAACTCGTTCCCGAGGTGGTCGAACCGACTGCTAAGCGCGTCGAAGCGCAGGGGCTCGTGCTATGTTGCGCAAGGGTTCCGAGCGATGTAGATGTTGGGACTCGTGTGGGACCCTTCGCGCATAAGCACGGGTCCCTTCGCGCATAAGCACGGGTCCCTTCGCGCATAGCACTGGACCCTTCGCGCATAAGCACGGGTCCCTGCGCTAGTAAGCACGGGTCCCTGCGCTAGTAAGCACGGGTCCCGTACTATGTCGTTAGGGTCCCCTCCCTGGCACGCACGGGTCCCAACGTCATCGCCTGGAAACCCCGCGCAGCATAGCACAGGCCCATGCGCTACCAAGCACGGGCCCCGTACTATGTCGCCAGGGTCCCCACGCTGGCACGCACGGGTCTCCAGCGCTAGCAAGCATGAGTCCAATGCTATGCGCGCGGGTCCCGTGCTATGCTTTCTAGGGTTCCCAGCGAGACAAAGCACGGGTTAATTGGGGAGGACCCTGCGCTTTCTCACGGATCCCTGAGAGTCAAGGCACGGGTCCCCTGCCAGTGCAAGCACGGGTACCATGCGGCCTAAAATTAGGGTTACCGTGCGATTGTATGCGACGGATCTTCAAAAATTGAAAAAAATTACCTTCACTGTTGGGATCTCGCCTGAACTGCCATGGATTCTGAGCTTCAAATTCGACTGTGAAGAATAAAGGTGTGAAGAGAAAGGGAGAAAGTTTGATCGATTTTGCAAAGGGCCCGTGAAGTGAAAGGGTTCTTCTTTATTTACTTTTGCTTTTTCAGATTCTACAGTAAACCTCTGTGATAAGCTGTAATTTTTCGTTAACTGTCGTTGATTGCCATTAAAGAAGGGTAGAATGATCTTTTACGCAGAGTAAGTAAGGGTGCATTGATCCTAAGTCGCATAAGGAAAGATAGATCACGATTCACCGATTTAAGAGTCAAATAATATCGCACTCAACGGATATATCATTGATATTCTTTCCTAAAATAGATCAATCACATGTAAGCACTTAATCAGAATATCTTTTCCATATATACAGCATAGCCATTCATATCCGGGTGATCACATCGATATTCCTTCCTAAAATCACTCAATCACGTTTTCAGCTCAATAAGAATATCTTTTTCATATATAGCACACATTCATATCCGGTGATCAAATGACACTCTTTCCTAAAATAACTTATTCTCGCAGACAGTTCACATATCACTTAGCATAATCTATTTCCATATATAGCACGCAATGCGATTCCATTTATACGAAAACATTCATAACCAGGTGATCACATAAATATTACAGTTAAGCACAAGATCACACAAATTCGATTTTCTTAACAGTTTAATCACATTTAAGCGCTTAATCGAACATTTTCACACACTTAAACATCACACAACATGCATATCGAGTTTTCTAATTTGAACCCCCAAATTTACAATGTTACTTGGAATAATCAAAACTCTCATAATCATTGGACCAAAAAGATCTACAATCTCCCCCATTTTGATGATGACAAGTAATTAATGCCTGTCATAAGCAT
This sequence comes from Craterostigma plantagineum, assembly GCA_027422505.1. Lineage (NCBI taxonomy): Eukaryota > Viridiplantae > Streptophyta > Magnoliopsida > Lamiales > Linderniaceae > Craterostigma > Craterostigma plantagineum. The sequence goes on from JAPQWV010001266.1 coordinate 56,612, forward strand.
ATGAGTACACTCGATATGAAGCCATTTAGGCACGTAGCATGTTAAGTATCACAACATGCGACATATGATCAGAGCAAATAATTTTATCAGATTTCGAAGCATGCTCCCCCTGTCTAATTGCTGGTATTCCCATGTAAAGCACAACAGCAAAAACATATAGAAATTACCAGGTCATATCATACGAAATGTCACAAGTCACCATGGAATGCCACAAATTTTCAGATCATATCATATGGAATGTCACAAGTTACCATGGAATGTCGCAGATTATCACACCATATCAGTTTGCTCCTCTTGCCTATGTGCGGAATTCCTTAATCGTTAACAAATCACAAACTCAAGCACAGAGGGATTAAGAAATAAGCATATAAAAGCAAGCCGATAGTATTAATCGCATTCCAAGATAACTAAGTGCCAAAAAGTGAACGACTCAACACCAAACCAAAACACCCAAAACACGGCATTAATTGCCCAAAATTCTCCCCCTTCAGCATCAAAAAGGAGGGATCCAAAACAACACTAACTTACCAAAAACGTGCAACTTACCATACCTACTAACCCAAAAACCAGCAAAATAAAACAACTTAGTACTAAGCGCAGACGGGAACTAGGCATACTAGAGCTAGAGATCACTAGGGATCGAAGTTCTAAGGGCTGGAATCACTATCAGATGAGGCAGATGAGGATTCAATGATATCCAGAGCCGTGGAGATCTCCTTCATAAACTTTTTAACCCTTTTAAAGTGCTGTGAGATCTCATCGAACTTTTTCGTATTATCATCTTTGATGCCTTTGATACTCCGTTTCAAATCAGTTATGGTTCCCTGCTCGTAGTCGCTCTCTTGATCCGTTCTTCCTGATTTCGAACGAATCTCATCATCCTTTTTAACAAAACACTTATCTTTGGCGAAAGCTACGGTATGTCCATCATCGTATAGTTGACTAATGCTAATTAAATTATGCTCTAGGTTCCTAACAAACCATACGTTATTTATAGTCATATTCAAATTGTTACCAACAGTACCAACTCCAACTATTTGGCTTTTGCGTCGTTAGCGTACAAAACATATCCTCTATCAACCGCCTTTAATGACACAAAATTACCTATAATCACCTGTCATGTGGCGGGAGCACCGTCGAGATACCACCTATTTTCTTACTGGAATTCTTCCTTCGTACCTGTAGAAAGAAGTACTTTTCTAAGTTACACAATTTCTGTTGGGTCCTAACGTGTTAGTGGAGAAATAACTTCGTACCTTCTATCATCTCGCTGTTTATCAGTTTCCTATTCAAGGAATTTAGCAACTTAATCTTCCTCTCTGCATTTTGAAGTAATTCACACAGTTGTTCCTTACTTTCCTCTATGTCAAAATCAGAAGATTCACTTTCACAATCATTGTTATATGAACTGTTTAGGATATGAATTCAATAGATGAAGAGCGGGATACCTGATCCTCGCCAGTCATGTAAGCGTGATCCTCGTCCTCGCTATGTTCTGGTTCAGAGTCATTTGATTCCGTCACCATAGCCTTCTCCTTCTTTGGTTTCTCATTGTTGGTTGCTGGGCATTCATGTGCATAATGGCTTGGTTTGTTGCATCGGAAGCACTTCTGAACTTTCTTCCCAGACGTGGATATTCCCTTGCTCTTGTTCTGGAATTTGCTGAAGTTCCCTCGGAATTCTTTTTCTGCTGGAATCTTTCAAATCTTTTTGTAAGTATGGCTAGGTCGTTCATCAAGTCCTCTTCTTCGTCGTCAGAATCAGATTCTTCTTGGTTGGATTTGAATGCGATGGACTTCTGATTTTTGTTCTGCGACTTCTCATTCATTGATATTTGAATCATCTCGTAGGATATAAGAGATCCAATCAGTTCGGAGATGCTAAGTGCTTCTAGATCCTTGCTTCGTAGATGGCAGTAACTTGCATTCCATTCTCGCGGCAGTGATCTCAGTATCTTTCTTACTTGTTCACTGTCGGAAACCTTCTTGCCAAGAGAGAAGATTTAGTTGATGATTCCCATGAACCTGGCACACATCTGGCTTATATTCTCGTCAGATTCTATCGAGCACAGTTCATACTGATGAGTAAGCAAAGCTAGTCTTTCCTGCACAACTCTTTGGGTTCCTTCATGAGTGACTTGGAGCATATCACACATGGCCTTTGCTGATGAGCAGGAACTGACCCGAATGTATTCTTCCCGTGTGAGTGCATATGCGAGCATGTTCTTGGCCTTTCCGTTTCGCGTGAGCCGTAACAACCGAGACGTAGACGAAGGATGGATAATCACGACCACGAAAACCAGGAGGAGGTCCACGACCATGATGGACAACATAACCCCGGGGTGGTTCCTCCTCGTCCCACGCTGCTTAGTCGTGCACTTCCGGGATTGTTCGATGACAATGATCTGATTGTCATTCCCGGAGGGCAGAATACCATTTTGAGATTAAACCAGTTACACTACAAATGGTGACTGGTTCAGTCCAATTCCATGGGCTGAGGACGCAAACGTTCACCTCTTAAATTTTCGCAAATTTGCAAAACAATTAAATACTCCGGTGTTTCAGCGGTAGTTATACGATTAACGTTTTTCCCATTTTCTTGACAGAAAAGGCGTCAGAGTGGTTCTCATCACTTCCGCACGCCTCTACCACTAGTTGGGAGGAACTGACTGAGTGCTTTCTAGGGAAGTACTACCCTTTATCGAGAACTAGCGTGATAAGAAGCCAATTGGTAAATTTTAAGCAGGAAGGTGGCGAGAACCTGAGAGATGCGTGGCATAGATATAAGAGTCTTCTCAGGCAATGCCCGAACCATAGTATACCCTTGAGCGTTCAGATGCAGTCACTTTTCCTGGGACTGAGTACACAAAATAAGAGAATCGTCGATGGCGGGTGTACGCGAAATTTCATGGATCTAGCCGACGAGGATGCACTCCAAGCCATCGAGCGTATCATAGCTTATCCCGCAAGGTATACTGAACAAGACTTAGACCGACAAGCGGTTGGAGTACACGAAATAAGTAGCTCTATAGAGGCTCAATTTGAAGCTATACATAGGAGGTTAGACGAGATGCAAGACAAGGATCCCGAAACAGTAAACCACATTCACAATAGGCCGAGAACTGCATACTCAAACACGTACGATTCGACCTAGAGGAATCATCCAAATTTGTCGTACTGAAATTCCCACTACCTAAAGCCTCCAGAAGCTCAGAATCAACAGAATGCACCTCCACCACCAAAACAGAAAGCCGACTGGGAGCTAGCGTTCGAGAAGATGACTCATTATCAGAACGACCAAAATCGCAAGAAAGTTGAGAGGCTCGACAAGTTAGAGAATACACTGCAGGAAAGCTCGATGAATCATTTGATGAGCTCTTTGTCCGAACGCAAGCAGGGAACACTCCCGAGCGATACAGAGAAGAACCCTCGAGAGTACGCCAAAGCCATTTAGCTAAGAAATGGAAAGACGCTCGAGCCAGCTCCGAAAAAGAAGAAGGCGAGGAGATCGGACCAGAAAAGGCTGATCAGAACAAAGCAGCGGCCGAGGACGAGAACATTCACGCCCATGGGAAAAGCAAAAGGTGGAGAATGTGTCGGACAGCTCACGGACGGAAAAGAAGGCCGAACCACTGCCTCCTATCAAGATCCGACCTCTATTTCCCGCAGCGCTACGAAAGGGAGCATTTTGAACATTTTATTGACATATTTAGAAACTTGAAATCAATATCCCTTTTTGTGAAGCACTTTTGCAGATTCCGAAGTACGCGAAGTTCATGAAGGAAATATTATCGAATAGAAATAAACTGGAAGAACACGGTACTATTGCGATTAATCAAGAATGCTCGGCTGTGCTACAAAGGAAGTTACCACCAAAGATTAAAGATAGATGGAGCTTCTCTATCCTTTGTTCAATAGGCTCACTTTCTTTCACCAATGTTTTATGTGACTTGGGTGCTAGCATTAATCTATTACCATTTTCTCTTTTAGGAAGCTTGGAGTTGGAGAGCCGAAACCCACATCTACCATCCTTCAGTTAGCGTACAGATAGATCAAATACCCACGAGGAATAATTGAAGATGTGCTAGTTAAGGTGGGAGAACACTACTTTCCGGCAGACTTCGTAGTGCTGGATATGGAAGAAGACACCGACATGCCACTGATACTAGGAAGACCATTTTTAAATACGGCGAGAGCTCTTATTTATGTCGGTAATGGTAAGCTTATTCTTCAGGTAGGGGATGATAAGGTAGAATTCGATGTTTACAAATCGATAAAACACCCTACGGATGATAACTCGTGTTCCTTTATTGATACTATTGACAAATGTGCGTTTGAGTATGTCAAAGTTTTCAGAAACAAGGATGAGTTGGATGCATGTCCAACTGGAGGGGATATCGAGAATCAGGACGACTTAGCATTTATCGTGGCGAGTCTAGACGCAAATCCACCTCACAAGAGGGTGACCAAACAGAAAATTGTGCCGCTCGATCGACCATCGGTACCCCAGCCACGACCCTCAATCGAAGACCCTCCAATTTTAGATCTTAAGCCCTTACCTAATCATTTAAAATATGTTATCTTGGCGAAACTGATACTTTACCAGTGATTATTTCTTCTTCTTTGACAGATACTATGGAAGAAAAACTTTTACGAGTGCTAAGAGAACATAAACGAGCTTTTGCATGGAAAGTGGCGGATATAAGAAGCATTAGTCCAACCATTGCGTACACAAAATTTTGATGGAGGATGCATACAAACCAGTTGTACAAACCGCAGAGAGTTTAAACCGAATGATGCAAGATGTGGTGAAAAAGGAGGTAATCAAGCTTTTGGACGCATGTATCATTTATCCTATCTCCGACAGTGCATGGGTAAGCCCAACACAGGTAGTTCCTAAAAAGGGAGGCATGACTGATGTTAAAAATGATTCTAATGAGTTAATTCCCACTAGGACAGTTACGGGTTGGCGAGTGTGCATAGACTATAGAAAATTAAATGACGCAACTCGTAAGGATCACTTCCGACTCCCCTTTATTGATCAACTGTTAGAAAGGTTAGGTGGACATGAGTTTTATTGCTTTCTAGATGGCTACTCGGGATATATCAAATATCAATAGCACTAGACAATCAAGAAAAGACTACCTTTACTTGTCCTTACGGTACTTTTGCATGTAGACGTATGCCATTTGGATTATGTAATGCACCAGCAACATTTCAGAGATGCATGCTAGCTATTTTCCATGATGTAGTAGAGAAGTTTATGGAAATTTTTATGGATGATTTTTCTGTGTTGGTTCCTCATTTGATGCATGCCTCGATAATTTAGCTTTTGTTCTGAAACGATGTGATGAGACTAACCTTGTCTTGGATTGGGAAAAATGTCATTTATGGTACAAGAGGGGATAGTTCTTGGTCATAAGATATCACACAAAGGAATCGAGGTGGATCGAGCAGAAATCGACGCAATTGAGCAACTACCACCACCCACGTCGGTGAAGGAGGTTCGGAGTTTTTAGGCCCCGCAGGATTCTATCGGCGCTTCATAAAAGATTTTTCGAAAATAGGTAAGCCTTTGTCTAATTTATTGGTTAAAAATGTTGTTTTAATTTTACTGATGAATGTTTACAGGTCTTTCGAACTTTGAAGGAGAAATTCACCACTGCCCCGGTGATAGTCGCACCAGATTGGACGCTTCCATTTATACTGATGTGCGGCGCTAGCGACGGTGCAGTTGGTGCTGTTTTAGGACAACGCAAGGATAGATATTCCAGACCGTATATTACACTAGTAAGACTCTCGACGATGCACAAAGAAATTATGCTACCACTGAGAAGGAGCTATTAGCTGTGGTATTTGCGGTAGACAAATTTCCTTCTTATCTTGTGTTAAATAAAGTAATCGTATATACTGATCATGCTGCATTGCGACACTTGTTTGCTAAGAAAGATGCTAAGCCTAGGTTGATTTGTTGGATTTACTGCTTCAAGAGTACGACTTAGAAATTCGTGATAAGAAAGGTGTCGAGAATGTGATAGCTGATCATTTATCTAGGCTAGACAATTCACATGAGCTTGATAAGAATTTGTCAATTGACGAATGCTTTCCTGACGAAACAATTATATGCTTTACTTAATACATAGTTGCATTGGTATGCGGATTTTGCAAATTATGCTGCTACAGGTGATATTCCTACGGGCTTGACTTTTCATCAGAAGAAGAAATTTCTTTCTGATGCAAAGCATTACCTGTGGGATGATCCATTTTTGTACAAGATTTGCTCTAACCAAGTAATTCGGCGATGTATTCCGCCGAAGATTTTCGTCCTATCTCATTGTCATTCTGGTTTGACGGGTGGACACCACGGTCCGACGAGAAACTGCATATAAAGTACTACAATCGGGTTTATTTTGGCCGACTTTATTTAATGATGCTCATACATTTTGGGTTCATGTGATCGTTGTCAACGTACGGGTAATATTTCTAGAAAACATCAAATGCCTTTGAATAGCATGTTAGAAGTTGAGCTCTTTGATGTTTGGGGTATAGATTTTATGGGGCCTTTTCCTACTTCATGCTCTAATAAGTACATACTGGTTGCAGTTGATTATGTATCTAAGTGGGTAGAGGCCGAAGCATGTAGGACTAATGATGCACGTGTAGTCATTCGATTTCTGAAAAAAAATATCTTTACTCGTTTTGGTACACCTCGTGCGATAATTAGTGATGGTGGCACTCATTTTTGTAACAAATTATTGCCAACTTATTATCAAATATGGTGTCAAGCATAAAGTGTCTACCCCATACCATCCCCAAACCAGTGGACATGTAGAAGTCTCTAATAGGGAGTTAAAACTGATCTTAGAAAAAATAGTAAGTGCCTCTAGGAAGGATTGGTCTTTAAAGTTAGATGACGCATTATGGGCATATCGCACTGCTTTTAAAACCCCTATAGAAACCTCGCCTTTTAGACTAGTATTTGGGAAAGCATGTCATTACCTGTCGAGTTAGAACATCGTTGCATATTGGGCTGTTGGAAAACTAACTTGAGTATCTGAGGCAGGTAAAAATAGGTTGCTACAACTAAATGAGATGGAAGAATTTCGCCAGCAAGCGTACGAAAATGCGAAACTCTACAAAGAGCGAACGAAAAGATGGCACGACAAGAGAATCATAAGAAGAGAGTTCAAAATTGGCGATCGAGTCCTACTCTTCAACTCGCGACTACGTTTATTCCCAGGAAAACTGAAGAGTAAATGGAGTGGACCCTATGAAGTGCGCAAGTGTTTCCTTCCGGAGCCGTACAAATCCTCAAAGATGGAAGGGAATTGTTTACGGTCAATGCTCAATGCCTCAAGTTGTACGATGTTGGGAAATTAGAGGAAACTACATCGATTCCTCTAGGTGAACCTAATGTTACTAATGCCATGCTTCTCGTTATTCTGTGTCTTCCAGGGCCATGTCGCCTGGAGATAAAACCAGCGATCTGAAGGACCTCCAGAACAACGACAGAAGCCGAGACAATGACCCTCCTTGACCAGTCTGATTGATAGTCGAGCTAACAACTATAAAAGCAGCGCTTCTTGGGAGGCAACCCAAGTACTATCTATGTATTTGTTTTTATTTCGTTTGGAGTCTATCTTAATTATATCGCATCTGATAAGTGTGTCTTGCATTGAATTTATTTTCACAAAAATTCGTATCGCTGTGTCTCTAGTTATGTTTCCTCGCAGGCCCATAGTCAGTTTGGGGGTGGTTCGACTGCAGAAGTAGCTCTATCCTGAAGGAACTGATGTTTTCTCACAACTCGCCCCACATCGATCTATGCATTATTCAGGGCAGTGTCACTTAAACTCTCTCTTTAATTTAAATTCTACACATTGGAGACAATGTGATAATTAGTTTGGGGGTGGGGTGACACATGCTAGATTTTATATGATATCGATCTCTTCGATTTGTTAGTTGGTTTAACTGATCAATGTTATGATTTGAACGTCACTTATGAAGACTCCTGCCAATGATGACAATTTGAAATTTTGCTTGTGTCGAGATAAGATTCAGCTAATTGTGTGTGAAAGTTCTGCATGTTACATGTTTTGATATTAGCATGATTATCTGACCACATTGATTGCTTCAGAAAAATAGTACGTATCATGATACACAAACCCAGAAAATATTGTGAGTTTTGAGCAAAAAAAAATTTAGAGCAACCAAAATACTTGCTCGTGTGTTTTTCATGAGTGTCACGCGTAGTCTGATTATTTTCGAACTTGCTTTGTTATCCATGTCAATATCACTTTGTGGATTTTGTGTTCGAAAATGATAAAGGCACTTAGGATAAGTCACTGACCTAAATATTTCCGTACCCAATATATCTATCAAGTAGTGAGCTCATTTGAGCATTATTAGCCTTATTTATTGATTTGGAGCCACGATATTAGCCGTTTATCCTGTTATTTTATCGTTCATCCTCGCACCATTGTCAGCATGTTAGCTTACTAATTGCTTCACAGTATTGAGTCTATTAATTTAGAGGAAAGACTATTATGGCAGTTATATCTGGTTGCAGTATTCTATTTGCTTATATGAAAAAAAAAATCGAGTAAAAATAAGTATAAAAAAAAGAAAAGAAAAAAGAGAGAGAAATATATATATATATATATCAGAAAAATATTTATTTGAAAAAAAAAGAGGGTTATAGTAGATTTTCGGAATTATTTTCTCGAGTTCTTAGTAAGAGTCATGAGTGTGTTTTATGTAGTACGAGTTTCCATTATTGTCGTATTTTGTTGCTTTAGGGTATAAACAGGGAAGCGATCTAGTTGACTAACATGCTTGACTATTTTAGCTCACTCATCCCATATGTCACACCCTTATTACCGTGAGCCCATTACAACCTTGATAAAGACCTTTGATTCGTGCATGAGATTCATAAGTGATTATGATGTGATATACTTGCAAGCTTAGAGTAATATCATTCTATGTCGTGAGCTGAGCGCTTTTATACAAATCCATTAAACACTTCGAGTGACTTGAGCGATCCATGTGAGAGTTGTTACGTGATACGTGTTAGGATCTTGAAATATTTTTGTGCTACGCGAACTATCATTCATGTCTCATATTTAGCTGGATCATTCATTAGTTGATGACGATTTTCGACCGACTGTGCTTTAATTTTCTGAGAATAAACATGAGATTCATTGAGTGACGTCTTAAAATCCTAACTTGATTAGTTTATTCCGCTTTTACGATCGATGTTGATCGAAGCTAGTTTGGGGGGTTGTTGATAAGTTAGGATTTTACGAACATTTTTAGGCCCGAAAAATTGCGAAATTCCATAGTAGATGTCTAAATGTCCACAAATATCCTATCGAATGTTACTTTTCATATTTGACAGGTAACAGAGCAGGACAAAAAATCGGGAACGAACTTGAGCCAAAAATCAACATGAGCCCAAAGCCAAGAAAAACAATAAATCAGCCCAAATATTCCAGCCCACTAAGCAGCCCATTAATAGCCCAACTCACATATACATACAATATAGATAGACACAAGGAGAGAATTAGAGACAATACCATCGAACTTTATCATAATTAAAGAATTGAAGAACGACCGAGACACAAACCGCAAACAACGGAAGAAAAGAAGACATCTTTACAACTAAGCAACGACAAGGAACACTAAGAGCAAAAAAAGGGGCAATCGATTGACGAATGAGGGACGCATGAAACAAGGAAAAAAACCAGCTTGAGGAAATTGGGGATGGTCGCTCTCGTGTTTCACCTCATGTCTATAAAACGTTTATAAGAGAAGGGCAAAGGAGAGCTTCGACACTGAGGTAATAAATAAGCTATGTTCTAATTAAGAAAAGAGGGGGGTGCGATCTGTGTGTCATTAGAGTTAGATGCGTGCTTGTGAGGTGAGGGAGCCGAGAGGTTGAGCTGTTGCTGAGCACCATCGAAGCACATACCAACTACGACAGTTTATAAGGGCGGAAGTGAAGTTAGCAACTCTGGGAAGCTTCGACATCAAGTGACTCGATTGAACAAGCTAATGTGAGAAGTCGCCCACCACCCGTTCGACGAAACTACTGTGAGGGGCGTTTCATAATATCTTTCCTTTTATGTGTTTTAAAATATGTTTATGTTTAAACTTCGTTGCTTTTGCTAATTAATATGTTAGCGTAAGTCGTTTTGTGGTTAAGGCCTTATTAGGCGGATAATGGACTCGTATTAATGTTATCGTGCTTTATTTAATCATATGTGAAAGTTATGTGTGCTTCGCTGATTTTGATGCCTGCGTATGATTGATCGCCATATGCTTGTTCTGTTGATTGGTTTATGAGACCGAGAGGTGATTAGACCGGTTAGAATTCAAGTGTTGAACACCACGACGTAAAGCTGACCAGAGATGGAATCGGTTTCGTCCGTGAGGTTTCCGAGACTTTAGGCGTCAAAAGCGCCTAAACTCGGGGAAATTCATAAATCCAAATGCATGCGGAATAACTACAGTCATATAGGGATATAGTTGATTGGTTCACTCTCGCATAGGGTTGCTATACACGCGAGAGCGGGTAGCACGTATGTTAGGAAATTTTACCTTGACTAAAATCGTAAGATAATGTCGATTGCATGAAGACGTAGAATAATCCGTGCCGAAATATGTGCTTTAATCACGTTTGTCGTTATTGATTTAAAACCGTTAGTTTTATTTGCATTTTATCTAGTTCGATTACTTTTATTTTATCTCAAAAAAAAAAATCATAAAAACACCTTATTTAATATTGTTTTAGTCTAAATTAAAAATTCAGAATAATATCTTAGAATTACTCGAGCTATCCTCGTGGACGATACTCGGATTTACGTCCGTTTTATACTACTTGCACGACCTAGTATACTTGATAGTATTTGAGCGTGTCAGGTTATATATTTACCATCGGTGGAGGAGCAGTTTCTTGGAAGTCCTCCAAACAAACGTGAATAGCCAATCCAAGATGGAGTCAGAGTTTATCGCACTAGATCAAGCCGGTGAAGAAGCAGATGGCTTTGGAGGATATTCCATGTTGGAGTAAACCTGTTCCAGCAGTGCGGCTATCGGCAGGGCACAAAACTGTATGTATAACGGCAAGTCTCGGCACATTCTTCGGAGACATAACACCGTAAGACAGCTTATTTCTAGTGGAATAATTTCCATGGACTATGTAAAGTCAAAGGAAAATATTGTGGATCCGCTGACAAAAGGCATAGCTAGAGATCAGTTTGAAAACGAGGGGAATGTGACTAAAAATCCACACAGCAAAGAACAAAAACAGTGGTAACTCACCTCGATGAGTGGAGATCCCACGAACTTGGTTCAATGAGACAACTAAGCTGTGATTAGTTTAGTAGTATACTTGGAAACTAATAAAGTCCATTCTCGACAGCTGCCCAAGTAATTTCCCGATGACGTGTGGTTTGGGTAAGCACGTATGCTTTTAATGATGAATATACCAAAGTGATGGAGTATTTCGAACTACTCCACGATTAAGTCCTTAATATTTTGTCACCTATATAGGTGTGAAGTGAGGCCTCTTCAATGGAAAACACTTGTGAATTGGAGATATGGTCCACGGCCGAAACAGACACAACGTGAGAATCGAAAAGAGATCAGATTCATCACTGTGTGTATGTCTGGGTTTACACAAAGAGACGCCAGTTCAAGACATAAAGTTCACTAGGCAGCGAGTAAATCCGATAGCATTTCACTAGGGAAGGTTCAAAGCCACAAGCTACCTATCCCGATGCAGTGATGAGTTGTCGAGACATTCTTGTAAGAGTCAGCATGCATTGCATTCACATTAATTTCCAGGGGGATCGTTGGGTTTAAGCCAAATGGGCCTTAGGCCCAAGTGTGGGTAATTAGCCCACTAAGAGAAGAGCTGAAATGATTTTATCAAATCGAAAAGACGTCGGTCACCGAAACGAGAAATCGGTGAAAGATTACGAATCTACGTTCGAGGCGAATCCAACGTATATTAATTTGCTCAAAACCGATATCGGGTGAATGAGAAATTAATTAGTAAAGCCAGCCCAAATAAAAAAAAAAATAAAAAATTAATTATAAAAATGATGACGTGGCGGGCTGATGACGTATCACTAACACGCGGACTACGTGGCGCTGATCTGGCGCTGACTGGGCATGGTGATGTGACTGATTGAAGGGATATTGGATATCAGTCCAAGAGTCATGACTATTCCCCATTGACCATGGCCAAAGGTTATGCCTATTTGCAATTTGGCCCAGTCAAAGGATGTTAACTGAAAAGTTGCAACTTTTCACGAATTGATGACCCTGCAGCTTTTCAGAAAATATATATAGGTCCCCTGGCAGAATGAAAATTGATTCAATTCACTCCCAGCATTTTAGAATAAGTTGACAGCATCTCCCTCATTAGCAATAAAGCAAGAAAGGCTCGAGTCTTTAGTAGATTCGCTCGAATTTCGTTATGGTGTGCGATGTTTCGAAATTCCTAAAGTCGTTATATCTTTGCGACGTATTGCGACAACCCAAAGCACTGAATTATGGGGCAATAATGTCTTACGGAAAGCGTACGACGTACGTGCGTCGACTTCGCCTAATAGCCGAAACTCCGTCCGAGTTTTACAACGGCCACCGACCAGACCCCCAATACCGGAACCAACAATCGCAAGACGTTATTCTGTCTGATTGATGGCAACAATAGCGAATATTCCCACCGCCGTTCTGCTAACGAGAAATAACCACGCCGAAAGGCCGGTGAAATTCAACGGAGCTGATTTCAAACGATGGTAGCAGAAGATGCTATTTTACCGACGACTCTGAACCTAGTGCGCTTTCTAAAAGAGCTCCCGCCCCAGGTGAATGCCAAAGACGTCGCAGACGACGCCGCAGTCGAAGAGGACGAACAACAATAGACGGCGTTGGACACTTGGAATCATAATGATTTCATGTGTAGTAATTATATTTGAATGCCTTGGACGACTCCCTATACAACGTCTACGCAGACGCTAAAACTGCTAAAGAGTTGTGGGACTCGTTTGTGGCGACCCTACTTCCTAGTTAATTAGATTGGCGGATTTCCTCTACATCTCTCTGTTCCTCTACATAATGGCCGCACCGATCTGAGCCATCAAGAGAGTACGGCAGCGTCGAAAGCAAATGGGTTCCCTCAAAGAACCATAATATCAGAGCCATCGTGGTACCCGTGAGCTCCTCAACTCTCGGCACATCCGTCTCCGCCGCGACGAGTTGTTCGAGCCCGAGCCGTTGTGTTGTGCGCGAGAGAAGCTCGACGGGATGGACGAGAACGGCTGAGGGAGTTAAGATCTTGGACGAGGACAAAGACAAACATACGATTGGATCAAATGAGAAACAAGATGATACATTTGTGTTGTGGAAAGAAAAGACCCGTTGGGAACATTCCAGAGATAAATTTAGGAAAAAATGGGTTATGGGCTGACATGGCAGATGAGTTGAAGCAATATCAATGTGAGCTAAAGCAAATGCTGATCCAATGAACCAAATCTCGAATTTTGTGCCCAGAACAGGTAAACACAACCCAGGTATGAAATTCTAATTCAATTTTACTGGTATGAGTTCTGAACATAGAAATATTTTGAAAAATGGTTGGATAATAGATTCAGGAGCTATCGATCATATGACTTGTGATAGGAATCATTTATCAAATATAAAATATCAAAATGCATTTCAATTCGTAACTGTAGCTAATGAAACTAAAATTCCAATAATAGGTATAGATACCTCAGAAGTTTTTTCAAAAAAACTACCGTATACTCTTTATTTGCCCGAATTAAAGTCAAACCTATTATCCGTTAAAAGAATTACTGAAGATCTTAATTGTAACGTAATCTTCAATGAGAATAAAGTTATATTTCAAAGTAAAACAACAGGAAATATCATTGGGAAGGAAGACTGGACAACGGATTATATCTAGTCGGCATTCCCATTAATGTCCTATACACCGCAAAAATATCCTCTAACCAAAGTAAAATTACATAAACGATTTGGTCATCCTTCAGATACAATTCTTACTAAGGTTTTCCTGATTTTACTTTCGATACTCAGAATTGTGATATTTGTAAATTTCAAAACAAACTAGATTACTTTTTCATATTTCTACAAATAAATCTGAAGAAATGTTTGATTTAATACATTCTGATGTGTGGGGTCCAGCCAGTTGAATCTTATAATAATTGTAAATATTTTATCACATTTATAGACGACTATTCTCGCATCACATTGCTTTATTTACTAAAAAATAAATCTAATGTCTTTTCATGTTTTTTAAAATTTTCAAATCTTGTTTTTAATCAGTATAATTTGAAAATTAAAATCTTCAGATCTGATAATGGAACTGAATATGTAAATAGAAACCTTTTAGAGTTTTTTAAACAAAACGGAATACTGCATCAAACAACATGTATCAATACTCCTGAACAATGGAGTATCTGAAAGAAGACACCGTCTTCTCCTTGAAGTGATGAGATCACTATTATTTCAAAATAATTTTCCTAAAGTATTTTTGTCCGATGCAGTTCTTACAGCCGCATACCTTATTAATAGATTAACCACTGTAGTTAAGTCCAATAGATTTTCTCTTAAATAGGAAACCCAACTCAGGGCACTTGGAAGTCTTCGGATGTGTGAGCTATGTACACATCTAAAGACTTGACAAACCTGACTCAAACTCCATAAAAGTTGTATTCTTAGGTTATTGTTAGGTCCTAATTAATCAACTCTATGATCATAGGCATGAATTCTAAAGGAATCGATAAGAATTGCGTAGATTGAGATTTCAATCGAAAACCTTCTTGGAGAGCTTTTGAGAGAATCTCGAGTAAAGAGAAGATATTTTGTTTCTCTCTCTAGAAATTGAATTGCAAGCCTTTCGGATCAAATTCTAAAATCTTCTCTATTAAGCTCAATGTTTACAAATGTATTTATACCAAACAAGCTTGGTATAAATAACAAATAAGTCCTAAACTAAGCACAAATACAATAAAAGCCCATCTACGAAGACAGCTAATGAATCAAAGCACAATTATAATTGATATTCTACATTCTCCCCATTTGTGCTGGATTTCTCTTCCGCGTTATCTGTCCTCGTCGAGCATAGTACGACCTGAAGCCCAGCGCATGCTCAAAGTTCCTGAGCGTATTCCTTAGCTCTAGTCGCTCCTTAATATCCTCAAGTAATTCTATTTGGAGCGGCTGTTCTCTCATGAACCGGTGGATCCTCAGCATCGTCTCTCTATTGATTTCTTCCAACCTCTGCTCTATGTTCTTCCTGATGACCTTGAGCGTCCCATCACAGAATTTGTGTATCTCAGTCTTCAGCATCATCCTAGTCTTCTTCACGATCTGATTGTTGTAGGTGATGCCTAGGACTGAGCTGATGTGCACGTGATTGTTGGGAAGCCCTTCGATCTCAGGTCCTTTGCTGAGTGGAGCGGTCACGTTGACCTTCTTCATGTTGCTCTCCAGAGCCATCTGAAGGTCGTGTGCAGCGAAGTACTTGACTTGGCACATCATGAACCGGTAGAGTCCATCGAGTCCTTCTTTATTTACGAAGCCCTGATGACCCTTGTACTTCTCTACGTAGAACTGGTAGAGATGGTACACCTCCTCGTGAGGAAGGTAGGGTAGGTCGCTCTCGCTGAGTTCATCTCGAGTTCTGTCTACTCTCTCGATTACATAGAACGGTGTTGGAAGTCCTCCTTTGGCCTAGTAGATGCTTAGTAGCTGGCAGATGGGAGATAGACTCTTATAATGGTTCCTTGCTTGTGCTTTAGTCATATTCATCCTCACATGCGGTCCGAGATGGGTTAGCATCCAGAGATATCTCATTCTCTTTTGCTGATCCCAGTGAGAAATCCCTCTCAGCTCAAACTGGTTTGGCTTTTTGACTTTGTCCGGTGACCTCCAAATATTTTCACGGACTTCTTCAAGGAAAGGTATCTCAATTGAACATTCTCCCACGGCGTGTCGATCCGAACAGTCCCTTGCTTGTCTTGTGGGGGAAACCGCTCGTTGTGTGATCAGTTCTGAAAGCCTTGTGGGATCTTGTGCATGGTCTACACCTTCCTGAAGTTTGTCGTCTTCTATCAACACGCAGTCCACCGAAGCTTGTTGCAAAATTTGTCGAACTTCCTTGAGCAGTTGTACTTGATGCTCCTCGGGCATATAATGGGTCTCCCACCCTTCGAATATGAATTTGTAGGGGAACTCATGTGGATTGACGCCATGTCCTGAAGTGCCCGGTTGATCTGGAGCTACAGAGAGAGTAGCTTGGGTTTGCGCTAGTGCTACGAGTATAGCTGCACTTGCTTCTTTTTCCGGAAGCAAGGGGCTTGTCAGAGTCGGTGGTGTGGGCGGAGACGCCCTTAGGTGAAAGGATGGTGGGTCGATGTGGATTAGAGTGGTGGTGCGGTGAGTGGTGTGGGTAGTTTGGGTGGTTTGTGTTTCACCTGCTCCAGTGCCTGTTTGCGTTGCGCCCGAGCCTTGTCCTTGGCCACTCGTAGATGTCCTTGGCCTCTTCTCCCCTCATGATGATCCTGATCGTCAGGGTCGTCATGTCGTCGTCTGGAGTGAGAGCTTTGGCCTCGGCACGTTTGGGTAGGTGGCTCAGGATGGTCCACCAGTCGCCTATAGAGCGATTTCTCCTGAGGCGACCGGATGGTAAGACCAATGAGGTGGTCCAGAAGGATCTCGTGGAGCTCGGTGATTGAGATGGTGTATGGGTTGATTAGGATGGATGAGTTTTGTAAAGGGTCGGTGGGTATGGGTTGTGAGGTTGTGAGGTCGGCTTGTGTTGAAGTTGGCTTCGAGATGGGTGCTTTCCCTCGATCTTGACGGGACGTCTCAATTGTCGTACGCACGCTCTCCATAATTTTATCTTCGGAAGATTTGAATGCTGCGGAGAGAGTGGCCTTGAGGTGGTCTTCAGTCACAAAAGGGACGGACGCCTCCGTAGATGGATCAAGACGACTGATGTCCTGTTGACAACCCTTGAGCAGACACCGGCTCCTCAGGTTGGCTCGTAGTCACTAGAGGATGTGACTGTCCGAGACTTCCATCCAATCCTTGAGTTGAATCTATAAGATTCGCGTCTATGGATGTTGTGCAGGCTCTGATTGAACCTGTACATTAAACATTTCGATGTCGAGGCCGATAGTAGTCGGAGTTGATATCTCGGCCAAGACGCTTGAAGCGATGATTGGTGTCATGTCTGATGTGGTGGTGACGGTGGAAAGAGAGAGTCAAGTGGTATACTTAATCGCCTTGGAGTCCTTCTTAAAAGTCGGATCTCCTCATCTGACTCGGTGTCTGTGAGGTAGCCGTGTGAGGGGACGTTTGAACTGGATCATCCTCACGGGCTTGTTCCGTCACCTGAGGCTCGTTGGGTTGAATCGTGGAGATCAGAGCCTCTGTTTCTGGCGTAGTTGCCAAAGTAGGTTAGTTGTGCCCTATTTCAGCTTCCGGTTGTGCTTCTTGGTGAAGGACCTCCTTGAAGCGCACCAACATGAATGTGCACTTCCATTTGGAGCTCCTGATTCTGTTCTTCAGCTTCTATGTCAAGGGCCACTTCATTAATCATCATGACCACAAGATCTGGTTGCTGAGTTTCTTGTACTGAGGGCTCCTGTTCAAGTTCCTAAGCCACTGCATCGATGATCAGTCCTCAGGGTTTTTTGTTGGGGAGGGCTGACTGTAAAATCTATCGGGGCCCTCTGATCATCTGTTCCGTCAGATGATTCTCCCGACAGTAGAGTTGGTATACATTCCCGAGTGGTCGGCGAGACGTAGTAACTCGAACGGTATGGCCATTGAAGGCTGGTCCGAGTCCGTTAGTTTTGGATTGTGGAAAAATTTCAGCCGCGGTGGTTGGTGATTCCTTCCAGGAGGTAGACGAGGAATGTTCTGCTCGTGCAACTCCATGTATTGTCGAATGATGACGGAGAACCACCGGGCTTACGGTACATTCTTTGAGCGTTTGTTTTCCTTCTGCCTGATCTGCTCGGCTAGATCATTCCAGATCAGTTGAGCGAAATCGTAATTTCGCGAGAAGACGATTCCATGGAAAATCCTCAGAATGTTGCCGTTGCCTTTGTCGAAGCCGGTGCGCTTCGGGGATAGACATTTGTTGATGATCCCAAACAATGTCTTCCACTGATGAGGAATCCCGTTGCTCTGCATTTGTGCGAGTTTGGTGAGCGGCGGACGGTATCCCAGCTGAAAGAAGTCACGTACTAGCTCCGTATCAGTTGGAAGGGGGTCGTAGTTCGGGTTGTACGGGAGGTCGAGGATGAGACGAAGTCATTCTTGTTCATATTTTGTGCCTCGTCCCCATCACCGTTGTGAAGCTGTGTGCCCCTTCAATAACGTGGCTCTTGATCATCTCCCAAAATTGTTAATGGTAGACCATAGGCACTGAGGCCGTCACCGTCAGAGCATGCCACATGGGATGGCCTTGTAGTATAGACACCATAATCTCGTCAGGACACCGAAAGGACGTTATATCGAGCTGGAAATTAGTGTCTTGTACACTGAGGTACATGCCTTCTCGTAGATGTGATTGTACGTAGGATAGTGATCCATCTGAAAAACAATTCATTAATGTAAACCATTAATTCGAGAATTAAAAATCGAGTCGAAATTAATTTTGAAGAGTATATGAATGGCACATAGGTATACGAGAGTGAACATTGAAGATAATAATGACATTTCGACATATGTATATAAGTCATATGAAGGTTTAGTCGAAAATTTTACTAAGTATTTACCAGCACAGTTCACTCCGTGAAGTTTCTCGTACGCAAAATTGAAATTTCAATTGTGTTCCGAAGTGCTTATTTATAATCAAAATCTCCGTTAATTTTTGCGATCAAAAATTTTATTCGCTAAGGTCAGCTACAGTGTAAAGGACTTAGGAAATTTTACTAAGTGTTGAACTTAACGTGTGATACTGTAGCCGAGAAATTTTACGATCGAGAAAAGTTTTCGTGTAAATTTACGATCGAGAAAATCAATTTCCATGTAAATTTACGATCGAGAAATTTTTCGCGCGTGAATAAAATTTATCGTCGTGAAAGTTATCGACATGAAAGTACTTCGATTTCAAAATAGTTTTTGGCTATGGAATTTTACAATCGAGAAAAATTGACAGCGAGGAACTTGGTGACTTGCCGAGAAAATTTTCAACCGATGAAAATCATTACTGTCGATGTTTGCGATCTTGAAATTCTATCGTCGAAAAATTGACTTTTTCGCTGCTAAAATTTTCGACCAAGTACAAAATTTAGATCGAAATTACTGCTTGCGATTGTAAGTTTTGCGCTCGAAACTTATTTTGCATCTATTAGATCTATTTCGTTCAGTAATCTTTTCGATCGCATAAAATCCAAATTCAAATTCTCGATTGTAATTATTATTATTTTTTTTCAATGTACGTTATCTTTCTTAGCAAGAAAAAAAATTATCGATCGAAACTTTTACAGTGCAAACAATAGATCAATTGAAATTTAATTGACACTGTTTGCGAGCGAAAAAGTTCTTCGACGCTTCAAAAGGTAAAATTCCAGTTTCGTTGTTCTTCAATCAAACTCAAAAAATGCAGAAGCTTATCACAATCTACCATAAAACGATCAAGAGACTTCGAAACTATCTTATTATGCAGATTTTAACCTGGATTATACTTAGATATTGGCCTAAAATACTGTAAATAAGCTTTCGAGTTCTCATAATATCAACTGTCGAGAAATGAACACAGAATCAAGCGAAATGTTTTAAGTAAAGATGCACATGAAGTTTAAACATACGATAATCCCTACAAGAAGTCAATTCTACCTTCTAAAGACGGAAATCAGAGGAAAAATTGAAAGATTTAAAGAGTTTTGCGTTCGTCTTTTGAGAAAAAAAGTTTTTCGCACGAGAATTTTGACTGTTGAATTTTGCGATCGAGGGTTTTAGCGTGTATTTAGGGATTTTCATCTTCAAGCATTAAGTACTTTAATGGGCTGATTAGACGTTTTCGACACTTCAGAATTTCTAGGCCGTAACTATTTGCGATAGAGAAACTTACGATCGAGAAATTTCCTATGGTTACTGTTTCATTTTCCTCGCGACAAATTCGATCGAGAAATTTCATTTGGTTCCTATTTAATTTTCGCTCGTATGCAAATGAAAATTACAACTTGGTCCCAAATAAATTTCGCTCGAGAATATGTAAGAGAAAATTACGAATTTTGCCTAAACTTCTCGATAGCAAGGTTCTCTGTGTTTTCAGATTGATCCAAAGTTTTCGAGTAAATCACATAATTGCTCCCCCCTATGTATGAAAATAAACGCAATTAACTCCCTGTAATTCTGGTTGATGACACCTGGCTCCGTCTTCTCATTTATAAATCTGCAAGGCTTAAAGCAACAGATGTCGAAAATATTAGAGTTAATTTTGGAACCAATTATTTTTATTTTATTTGATTCCCCTTAAAAAAATTTGAGATAAATTGGTTAAAATCAAATTCATAAAATACGTTGACGATTCAAATATTTAACCAACCAAAATTTAAACCAATGTCGTGTGCACCAAATCCTGTAAATTCGTGAAGTCCTTTCTCATTGAGGTGCGTGGTACGGGAAAATTTAGATCGATTTCTGCAACACTTAGAGAAGAATCATCAAAAATATTTGGGGACATTAAATGCACGGTTAAAATGCTCCCCTCAAATAATGCATCTCAATTGATTCATTAAATAAGCATATAAATCAATCAAAGAGACACTTGTTAAAACACACGGTTTATCAAGATTAGCCTAGATACATGTTCCCCAATACATGTAACTGTGATTTCGCGCAAGGGTATGAGCAAGAACAAATATTCGCATTTTTATCAATTCAATTCGAATGCAAATATCTATTGCATATCAAAATGTGCGATTAAAACTATATTATTATTATTTTTTTCGCATGTATATTAATATTATTATGGGGTCAGATCATTTTGCTACGATCATTGTCACGCTTAAAAATTCATACAACATTTGAAAGATTAAATGCCGTCAAGTCATGTCAGCAAATTAAACTCCTACATTCAGAGAATGATTCATTTCGACAACTCTCACTAGGTTCGCTCTAGCACTCTTTTAATTTTTGACTAGGGATTTTATATTTATATCGCTCAAGTCAACACATGTCATATTAAGTCAAAATATCTGTGATCGAGGCGCTTTTAATCATTTCGCTTTTGCAAGAGACCGTCGATTTGGAATCAAAGGGACTTTGAGGGATTTTAATTTGGCTCTGACTTTGAAGGGAAGGATAATGTTTGGGAAAAATAGGCTTTATGTCATCTTCCGTTTCTTTGTCGTTCTCCTTTTCTCCGGCATTTTTCTCTTTCGTCTTTCATTCTCATCCTTTATTGTTTTCTTCGTCTGCACTTCAGCTCAAGCTGAAGCTCCGCTTCTCTACGAGGCCGATACCATGTTCCTTTTCTCTTATTCCCTAGAGAGGTTTCACAGATTATCGATTTGAAGAAGTTCATGGTTATGGAATTCGAACCCAAGGCCGTGCTCTCTTCTCGTTGTCTCGATATAAGACCGGATTATCGTTGGAGAAGCTCACTTCTAGACGCTCCTCTTTCCAGCCGTTCTGACTAGCGTATGAGATTATCTATGGAGAAGTTCACAGCAAGATCTATGCCTCCGTCTTAAATGTTTTGAGAGTGTCATAGTTGAGAAGGCAGGTTCTTTTGATCTGTTTGTTGTGCGTTGAGCATTCCTCGTGTGTGTTTTCTCCTTCTTTTGTCATCTTTTTTTTCATCTAGTTATTCTCCCCTCATTTTCTTGATTGAACATCCCGTCTAAATCATTAAATCGTCGGTTGAAGGCATAAAGGGTTTTCAATTGAAGAAAAGGAATTTGAGCTCAAAGTGGATGGTAATCTTACACGAATGAAAATTTAGATTTGGCCAAGTGACGAATTTCCTAAGTGCCCTAATCATTTTCGGAACGATCTATTACACGGCAAGAATGAGGCCGAGAATCACAAGTAAATGACAAGCAAGTAATGTGTGACTCACTCAGGAAAAGATCCGACGAGAGTAATAAAAAGGCTAGAATCTTCACTTATATGAAGTGGTTTTGTGTCTTAGTGGAACAAACTCAATACCTAAGAAACACAAGAATGCGACTTAGACTGACAAAATTTAAGCAAGCAATCAGTCATGTCTGTGAATTCTATTCGTGACGTAGATCGAGCATCCTAAAGATATCGTCATACCCCTAATATTATACTTATATTTATATGTATATATATATATATGTATATATATTTTAATGAAAAATTTCACGCAAGATATAGCATTTGTTAGAAAACACATAGCATAAAATACGTGAAAGCACATAGGATCACATCATGCACAAATCACGGAAGGTTCAACATCCCTAATTTTCCGACAAGGAATTTGAACCGTTTTTCGTCCACAGCCTTGGTGAAAATGTCGGCTAGTTGATGTTCCGTGTTCACAAAATACATGTCAATCGTGCATTTTTCTACGTGATCTTTGATGAAGTGCTATCGTATATCTATGTGTTTTGTGCGTGAGTGATGAACAGGATTACATGTAATCGCAATGGCACTTTGGCTATCGCTATAAATGGGTATATTATTTAGACTGTACCATAATCGTGAAGCTGAGTCCGCATCCATAGCTAGCAACAGCTGGCAGCCGCGATGTATTTTCCTCGGCCGTCGATGTTGAGACGCAGTTCTGCTTTTTGGATGTGCTTTTCCTGTCCATTCGGCAACCTGCGTAGTCAGCGTCAGTATAGCTAATTAATTTGAAATTTATTCCTTTAGGATACCATAGTCCTAAGGTGGAGGTGCCCTTAAGGTAACGCAGAATTCGCTTCACCGCAAGCATGTGAGATTCTTTGGGGTCGGCTTGAAAACGGGCATATAGACATGTGGCAAACATGATGCATGGCCGGCTTGAGGTGAGATAAAGAAGAGAGCCGATGTTGCTGCGATATAATGTAATGTCGACCGCGTTTCCTGTGGGATCGGCATCCAACTTGCAGCTTTTGGACATGGGAGTGCTGAGTGACTTGCTCTCTCTTGATGAAAATTCTTCAAGATGTCCTTGATGTATTTAGTCTGACTGATGAATATCCCATCATCGAGCTGCCTTACTTGAAGTCCTAAGAAGAACTACATCTCGCCCATGTGGCTCATTTCAAATTTGCTCTTCATCAATTTTCCAAATCTCTGCATAGCCGTGGATTTGTTGATCCGAATATGATGTCGTCTACATAGACTTGGACGATCTTGCCATTTTATGAAGAGGGTCGTATCGATCGTTCCTCGGATAAAGCCAGATTTTACGAGGAAATCGCTCACTACGTCATACCAAGCGCGTGGAGCTTGTTTCAGTCCGTAGAGAGCTTTGTCCAATCAATAGACGTGATCGGGATGTTTTTGATCAATGAAGCCTTCTGGCTGAGCGACGTAGACTTCCTCTTTTAGCACGCCATTGAGAAAGGCAGTCTTTACATCCATTTGGTAGACTTTGAAGTCTTTATGAGCCGCATAAGCCAGGAAGAGACGAATGGCTTCGATTCGGGCAACCAGAGCATATGTCTCGTCGTAGTCAATTCCTTCTTGTTCGTTATAGCCCTTCGCAACCAATCTAGCTTTGTTCCTAGTCACTTCACCATCTTCATTCTTTATGAGCATATGTCTCTTGCATTGCTATCACCCAATCCGGGTCTTTTTTAGTGCATCTGCTACCTTAGTTGGCTCATTTGGCTTAAGAAGCAGCTGAATAAACTGTGTTGATGACGTGTCCGTACTCCACGTGAAGGATCGCCAATAATCTGATCAACCGGATGTGCTCGAGTCCATTTTCGCTCATGGGGTAGTGCAGAGCTAGACGCATCGGTTATTTGAGGACTGAGACTTCCAATGATTTCAGATTCGTCACGAGATAGAGGTAAGTCTTCTGCATTTGGATTGAGTGACTCTGTAGAGACTTCCTCATTTACTGTTGTAGGTTCGTCATTGATCTTTGGTAATTCTGAATTGGGTGAGGTAGGGACAATTGAAGAGCTCGGTATACTGGCCTCGTCGAGTGGGGGTTGAAACGACTCTACTTCTTAAATACGTATTTTGGTGGGTTTTAAGTAGCGTAAGCAGCGGAAAGCCATTTAATAAAACTTTTTATTTCATAAAAATATTCAAGTACTGGGCCGAAGCCCAAAAGTCTAAACCCGTAAATAAAAATATTTTACAACACACATTATTGTATTAGACCGAAGCCCAAACAGTAACAATACGAAACATGAATGAAAATACTCCACAGGCCGCGTTCCATATACTGCCCTGTGGAGTCACCGCCATCAGCCGCCTCACCTACATACGTAAACCCTGAGCTTTTGCCCAGTAGATGAAAACATGTAATGCAAATACTCTCACACTCCAATCCCGACATAACTCACAAAATACACGCTCGACTCTTTTCTCATATCTCATTTCATCACATCACATCAGGGCCCGAGGCTTAGGTACCAAAGGCAACACGCGCGCAGGGGTCCGTAGCTCGGGAGGCCCCACTCCCCACAAGGGGTCAGTAGCTCGGGAGGGCCCACTCCCTCCATATAAAGTGCGACTTAGTCCAAACCTCACTCATAGAACTCATCTACCATTTCTCATTCATAAACCATCTCACTCACTTCTCCGTACAATACTCTCATGACCCGCACTCCCCTCGTAACACGTGTATGCAAATGTCGTGCAAATAAAAATGCAACATATAACATATCCTTTCCACATTTATATATTACATATCGGCCCGAGGTATCAGCTCGGTCCGATTCCAAGAATCAACACTCAACAAATAATTCGGGCCCAAAGCCCGCGTTCTGATTTTTAATCGGCCCGAAACCGTAACTACCGAACCCCTTCGATCTTATACTAAAAGTTCTAAGTTTAATTCTATCTACCTTACGACTCTGATTTCACCCCAACGCCAGCTTTAGTTTAAGTTCCAAAAATATTTTAGAAATTATCAATCTTTCCCAAATTTAAAAAAATTATTTTCAGCTCTATATTAAATTTTCAGAAATTTCAATTTTTGCTCCAAAACCTTTGAAAATTTACAATTAACCCCAGCCAAATATTTTTAATTATTTAGCCTCAAGACTTTTGAAAATTCTCCTTTTAACCCTAGCCTAGATACTTATTATTTATTTAGTACTTGAAAATTTTATTTTTTTTCCGAAATTTATATATAACCCCGATCGAGTTTCTTAAATATTTCTTTAGGATCACAATTTATTAAAGATTTACATTTAGCTCCATTTGAAAATTTTACAATTACTTAATCCCGAAAAGATTTTAAAGAAACTTCATAAAGACCCCAATTTAAGTTTTAATATTTATTTAATTTTTCCGGAGGTTCTGGTAATTTACAAAAAAAGTCCCTAGTCGATTGCTTAATATTTACCAAGTATCTCAAAACTTCTGAAAATTGCAATTTAGTCCTTAGCCGAGTTTTAAGTATTTATTTAATCCTCTGAAAATTCCGAAAATTGTATTTTAACCCCTACTAAGCTTTAATCCATTTATTTAAAACCCAAAAGTTTCTGAAATTTTCATTTTTACCCCAGTCAAAATCTAACATGTTTATTTAGTACCCAAAACTTTTGACAAATTCTAATTTGATCCTAGCTGAAATTTAATATATTTATATAGTTCCCAAAACTTCTGAAAAATCAATTTAACCTTAGCTGAAATATTACTATATTCAATAAAATAGCCCCTGTTTTGGATTTTACATTTACCGTCCCAGGATTTTTGAAACTTTTCAATTAAGTACTCGAATTTTTTAAAATTACACAAAGAACCCCAATTATTTATTCCGAATTTTTAAATCTGTCCTAAAAGCTTTATATTTCTTTAAAAATATCCTTTATTCGGAAATTTACAAAACAGACTCCCTGGATTTTGTAAAATTTCGGTTAAGTCCCAAAATTTTAAAAATAACTATTTTATACGGCTGTTGGCGACAGTTTCGGATTTCTCAATGATCACAAGGTAAACGATGTCCGATGGACCTGAAAGTTTAACCACAGATAAAGGACTTGCAAAGCTTAATTATGTCCAAAGGAGTTTGTAATCTGAGGTCTAGGTTGTGAGATATGAAGTTTTGAACCTCTTGGCCGAAATGGATAAAGAAACCCTAGAAAACCCTAATTCTCCCCAAGTTTTGCTCTATCCTCTTAGTCTAAAGTCCTCTATCCCTATTTCCAATATTCATAGTTCTAAAAATTCTCAATCTCCTGCTCCCTAAGCTAACCAACAAAAATTAATGCAAGCAAATTATTATTATCACATAAACCCGAAGAATTCGATGAATAACATGCAAAACACGTAAAATTCACAAATCCTAATATTGTTTACGTATGTAAGTGATCTACACCTACCTTAATCCGTCGAGAGCTACGTAACGGGTTGTGTCGTGTGATCCCGACCCGAGAGCTTCGATCCCGAACTTCCGGAGATTTTTCTTCTCCTCCTCCTTTTTTTCTTCTTTTTCTCTTCTTCTTTCTCCCTCTTCTCTCTCTTTTTTTTTCTCTTTCTTCCCTCCTTTCTCTCGGCCACTCCCCTTCTCTTTTCCAAATTCCCTTATTTATTTAATTCTTTCCACATACCCCTCCATGTATTAGGTGTTGGATTACTTTTTTGTTATTTATTCAAAGAGACCTAACTCTCATGGAAATACATGCATGGAGGAGAATATTGTGGGTATCATGTCATCCATTTTTTTTTAATTTTAATATAGATTTGGGCTTTATTTTATTAGTTTCGGACCATTTAAAAATTTGGGTCAATTTATAAATTTCTTGGCCCAATCCAAGAATATATATATATATATATATATATATATATATATTTGGGCTTTAATTTCTCATTTTCGGCCCATTTAAAAATTTGGATCAAATTGTGAATTTTTTGCCCAATTCATGAAGAAATTGGATCTTGTTCGAAAATAAATCTTGTAATTTCAAACTTTATTGAAATAATCCCGCATTAAATTTTTACGGGTATTACAGCGGTTCCACTAACGGTGTTGCTATAATGTTTTCTGACCGATATACGGGCTCAAAGAGAGAGTCCAAATCTTCCAAAGCAAGTTTCAGTGCTTCTTCAGACGTTGAATCTGGAGTTGTTGCCATCTTCTGTTGGCTTCGTGCAAACACACCAGTGTATACGAGTTTTGAACTGTCGTATTCAGAAGCCACCGGGTTTGGTACGGGTCCTGAACTGAGGTGTGCAGGAGCCATTTCTGCCACTTCGTGGAAAGTGACGTTGTAGCTTTCTTTGATTGATCGGTTGGACTTGATGTAAACTCGACACGTCTTTGAGGTTGATGAATACCCAACGGATGTGGCTTCGAATGCTTTAGGGTCGAACTTAGCACGTTGCTCTCTGTCATTCGCCACAAAGCACTTGCATCCAAAGACAGTGAAGAATGAGATATTGGGTACTCGCTTGTTTATTATTTCAAACGGAGTTTTATTAAAGCGCTTGTGAACTGTCGTCCTGTTCTGAGTGAAACAGGCGGTATCTACTGCTTCAGCCCATAGAGAGTGTGGAAAGCCGGAATGAATCAGCATTGTACATGCGGCCTCTACTAGAGTTCTGTTTTTCCTTTCAACAACCCCGTTTTGTTGAGGGGTCTTGGCGGCCGAGAATTGCTGATTAATGCCAAGTTTCTGATAAAAGTCACTGAGATACTTGTTTTGAACTCAGTGCCGTTGTCCGTTCGGATGACTTGGATGGATAGTTGAAGCAAATTCTGAGTAGTGTTCACGAAATTAACTATCAAGTCCCCCGTCTCATCTTTAGTTCGGAAGAACATCGTCCATGTGTAGCGGGAGTAATCATCAACGATAACTAGTACGTACTTCCGCCCACTAATACTCTGTGTCAGCATAGGTCCACAGAGATCCATATGTAGCAATTTCAAAGGACGTGAAGTGGAGGCAACTAGTTTAACATGATGAGATGTTCGCTTCATTTTCCTAATTGACATGCCGAAAACTGATGCTCTTTTTGTAGACTAATGGTTGGTAGACCGTGAACCAACTTTTTCGTTGATAGTCGTTGAAGAGCTTTGATGTTTAGATGAGACACATGTTGATGCCATAAGCTGTTCCTCTGGTCGTAGTCCGCACAGACGTCAGATTGATTGTGTAAAGATTAGATTTCCGAAGTCCTTGCAGAAGTTCTTTGTTCTGACTGTCCAATATTCTGCACCGGTCAGCATGAAAGACCACCTGGAAGCCTTTGTCACAGAATTGACCGATGTTGAACAAGTTATGGCGGAGACCTTCGACGTAAGAGACATCGTTTATCGTCAGATTTTCCAGAATGATGTTCCCAACTCCTAGTATGGGGGCTGAGTCATTATTTCCGAATCTGACTTTTCCATTCGGTCTGTCTTTATAGTTGCTCAGCAGCTCTTGTATTCCCGTCATGTGTGTGGAGCAACCAGAGTCGAGGTACCACACATGAGGGATCTACAAAAACTATTAGAGCGCTTTAGGTAATCACTTGTAAATGGGTCCTCGTGGATTAGCAGATTTAGTCTTAGGTTCAGATAATATTCCTAAATTATCACTTTTAGTGACTTTAGCAACCCAAACCATCTTTAAAGATGAGGATTTGGTTTTGCCCATGGTAGGAAAGTGGGCCTTTTTGGCTTTTGTCTTCTTAGGCGGAGTCTTATGAACCCATTTGGGTGAACATGGCAGGGAAGGTTAATTTCAGCACGAACAAATGCTTTGGTAGGCTTGATCGAGGAAAAGATCTTCTCATTGGATAGTCTCCTAAGGTGTTTGGTGGATTCAATCTTAACGGGATACCTTATGTGGAACAAGCATGTATAGCGCCATATGCTTTCTAAATGGCTGGATCTTGCTTCCTACGGGTCATCCTAGAAGCATTTGTCTTAGAATGGATGTTTGGTTTCGTAGATGAAGAGACTATTTCAAAGTTGGTGCTTCTAAAGATGATAGGTTTTAAAGACCAAGTAGAAACAATTAATTGGAGAGATGAAATAGCTCTTTTATTTCTACGAGTGTCTTTTATTTTTACAGAAGGAGAAGATAAGCTTGTAACTTTAACATCTATGGGCACCTTCCTAATATCTAGGCTGGACACTTCGCCTTCGGTTTCTCTAGCTCTAGTACTATGCTCCCTGTCGACGTAGTAGATACAAAGTTAGAGTTAGTATTTTTAACATTTTTATTTTTAGACTTATGATCTTTTGAAGACGATTTTTCTTTCTTCACGCTTTTCAGAATGATATTTTCTTTTGGAGGAGATGCGTGAGAAATGGTGCTTGAGATAGAGGAAGCTTTGAGATTTCCATCTCTTGTGGAATTTAGTCTTTTCAGCTTCAAAATTCCCTCTTTCTTTATCTAAGGCAAATGTGATTCCTCTATTTTCTTAACTATAGGAGGGATGTAGAGAGAATTTTCAGAACGATGAGTTTGAACTTCCTCATTTTTGGAATGATCTTCAAGAAAATTAACAGTTTCAAGGCTCCGGCCCTTGGGAAAACCCAAGTTTTGTCGCGTTGATTCCGTTCGATGTATGAAAAGGGTATTTCAGCCCTTGTAATTGCTCGTCTCTTGGCTTCTTCTTCCTCAAATATTACTTTTGAGTTGGTAAAGTTCATAAAAGAAGTTAGTACGAGACCCATGTACGAGATATCATAAAGTTGTTTGCAATCAACTTTCTTGAGCTTATGTGGGTTCTCATAGCCTAAGCCATACCTATAGTCATAGAATTCTAAGTCCTTGGCTGATTCAAGAATATAGTTTGATCAGTATGTGCCCTTTTCACAACAAGATCTTCTAACTTATTGATTTTAGTATATAGCTTCTTACGTTCATCTCCTAAGAGATCGAAGTCATTCTCCACCGTTACCTTGGCGGCTTGAGAGGCATCTAGGTCCTTTCATAAGTTCACAAACCTTAGTATTCAGTTTATCTAATTCGGCTTCTAGATTAGTGACCTTGGAAGTTGCTTCTGTTAATCTACAATTGAGATTAGCTTTCTCATTGAGATTTCTAATCAAGCAATTATAGTTATTTTCTAACATGTCTTCTAATTCCGTCACTTTGAGCTATGCTTTTCTAACGAAATATGCTTAGTCTCTCTAAGGTTCGAGCTCTTAGTTAGTTCATCTATTTTCGCACTAGAGCTCCTAAGTTCTAATTCGAGACTAGCTATTTTCTTCTCAGACTTAGCTAGTTTCTTCTCTACTTTCTTTACACTTTTCTGCTCACGTTGCATGTTAGTGTATGCTAATTGATATGATTCTAGCATTTCATTTGCTGTTACTTGCGTTAGTCAGTTTATGCAGGCCCGGAGGTTCAGTCATGTCGAAGCGATAGATAGAATTTTAAGGTATCTAAAGAGGACACCTGGACGTAGAATCTGGATGAGACCAAACAAGACAAACTATATTGTTGGCTACTCCGATGCTGATTGGGCGGGAAGCTATGAGAGAAGATCAACGACAGGTTATGGCACATTTGTTGGAGGGAACCTTGTCACATGGAAAAGCAAAGAACATAACGTAGCCAGATCAAGTGCTGAAGCAGAATATCGGGCTATGACTTTAACAACATGCGAGCTAAAATGGATAAAAACACCTACTACAAGACATGAAGATAGAACAAAGAACTGATGCAATTGTATTGCGACAATAATGCAGCGAGACACATAAAATCCAACCCTGTGTTCCACGAGAGGACGAAGCACATTGAAGTGGATTGCATTTCGTTCGAGAGAAAGCACAAGCTAATGAAATCGAGACACCTCAGAAGCCAAAATTAGCTAGCAGATATATTTAAAAAGGCGGTTGATCGACAAATATTTGAAAGGCTTTTAATCAAGTTTGGTGGATTCGGTGGCCCTTCAATAGCAAGCTGCATCCAGTCGGGGAATTGGTTTCCTGGGTTAACGAGGTGGATCGAAACTTGGCATGCGACAGCCTAGGTGGAGGTCTAGTTTCCAAAGTGCTTCGGTTGTGTAAGGGTCAATCATATTGTAACCATAACCGGTAATACCTAGTGACTGATTGGAACTCTTGGGGAGATCACACCCCAAGGACAGGATTAAACCCTAGTTGGGGATATAACCTGTATAAAAATCCCGTCCCACTTTACTTTCTGCTATTTACTTTTCTGTGAGACAAACCCGGAACACGTGCTAATAACTAGGTGATATCGTTGAAACGATTTCTGAAAATAATGTGATATTTTGAAACAGGGTTGGGGAGATAACTTTGATACTCGTACTGCTTTTTTAGGAAATAACATACTCTGCAAATATCTTAAAGAAAAGTATTTTTCAAAGAAGAAAAGCCAAATTTTTTATAGCCTAATTCACCCCCCCCCCCCCCTTAGGCATATTTTACACTTCATTTGGTATCAGAGCGGGTTACTAAAAAAAAGGCCTAACACGCCCGAGTTAAGATCTAATGACTTTTTTCGAGTTGTTTTTGCTAAGGGTCAATCCCACTCTAGGCCACCTCTCTTTGATGGAATGAACTACGCAGTGTGGAAGAATCATATGATCGAGTTTCTAATCGCTGTCGACTACGATCTTTGGGAAACAATCATCGACGGACCATACGCGGCTGCGAAAGAAGATGGAACCCCAAAGGCTGCCAACGAATACAATGCTGATGACAAAAAGGGAATCGGCACGTCGCTTCTATTTCACTGTCGAATAATTGAGCTACGTGTCATACACCAAGTAGAATTCTGCCAAAGATGGAATAATTAACGTAAATAAGTGCCGTGAAGAAAACAAATATAATAATAAGAATAATAATAATAATAATAAAGTAGTAATAACTTAAGAAAATAAAATAATAGTAACAAATACAAAATTATATAATATATATATATATATATATGTGAAAATGATGATTATAATAATAGAAATGCTAATAATATTCTTAAAAATATTATATAGAAAGAAAATAATACTTCTACTGCAAAAATAAAAAATAAAAATAATAATAATAATAATAATATTATATATATATATATATATATATATATATAAAGTAGTAGTGACGTAAGGAATAAAATAATAATAATAATAATAATCAAGATAAATATAATTTATATATATATTTAAAAAAAAACTGTTGTTTTTTAGAAAATATTAATAAAAATAATAGAAATAAAATTTTTTAAACTAAAACGCAGAATATATTTTAAAATTAATACTACCGCTATCCCCGGCAACGGCGCCAAAAACTTAACACGCTCAAATACTAGCAAGTATACTAGGTCGTGCAAGTAGTATATAACGGACGTAAATCCGAGTATCGATCCACGAGGATAGCTCGATTAATTCTAAGATATTATTCTGAATTTTTAATTTAGACTAAAACGAATATTAAATAAGGTGTTTTTATGATTTTTTGTTCGAGATAAAAATAAAGTAATCGAACTAGATAAAAGCGCAAATACGGTTTTAAATCAATAACGACAAACGTGATTAAAGCACATATTTCGGCACGGATTATTCTACGTCTTCATGCAATCGACTTTATCTAATTAATATGATTTTAGTCAAGGTAAAAATTCCTAACATACGTGCTACCCGCTCTCGCATTTATAGCAACCATATGCGAGAGTGAACCAATCAACCATATCCCTCTATGACTGTTTACTCCACATGCATTTGGATTTATGAATTTTCCCGAGTTTAGGCGCTTTCGACGCCTAAAGTCTCGGAAACCTCACGGACGAAACCGATTCCATCTCTGGTCGGTTTTACGTCGTGGTGTTCAACACTTGAATCCTAACCGGTCTAATCACCTCTCGGTCTCATAAACCAATCAACAAAACAAGCATATGGCGATCAATCATACGCAGGCATTAAAATCAGCGAAGAACACATAACTTTCACATATGATTAAATAAAGCACGATAACATTAATACGAGTCCATAATCCGGCCTAATAAGGCCTTAACCACAAAACGATTTACTCTAACATATTAATTAGCAAAAGCAACGAAGGTTTAAACATAAACATATTTAAAACACAGAAAAAGGAAAGATAGTATGAAACGCCCCTCACAGTAGTTTCGTCGAAGGGTGGTGGGCGACTTCTCACATTAGCTTGTTCAATCGAGTCACTTGGTGTCGAAGCTTCCCAGAGTTGCTAACTTCACTTCCGGCCTTATAAACTGTCGTAGTTGGTATGTGCTTCGATGGTGCTCAGCAACAGCTCAACCTCTCGGCCTCCTCACCTCACAAGCACGCATCTAACTCTAATGACACACAGATCGCACCCCCCTCTTTTCTTAATTAGAACATAGCTTATTTATTACCTCAGTGTCGAAGCTCTCCTTTGCCCTTCTCTTATGAAACTTTATGAGGTGAAACACGAGAGCGACCATCCCCAATTTCCTCAAGCTGGTTTTTTCCTTGTTTCATGCGTCCCTCATTCGTCAATCGATTGCCCCTTTTTCAGCTCTTAGTGTTCCTTGTCATTGCTTAGTTTTAAAGATGTCTTCTTTTCTTCCGTTGTTTGCGGTTTGTGTCTCGGTCGTTCTTCAATTCTTTAATTATGGTAAAGTTCGATGGTATTGTCTCTAATTCTCTCCTTGTGTCTATCTATATTGTATGTATATGTGAGTTGGGCTATTAATGGGCTGCTTAGTGGGCTGGAATATTTGGGCTAATTTATTGTTTTTCTTGGCTTTGGGCTCATGTTGATTTTTGGGCCAAGTTCGTTCCCGATTTTTGGCCCTTTTTTGCTATGTTACCTGTCAAATATGAAAAGTAACATTCGATAGGATATTTGTGGACATTTAGACATATACTATGGAATTACGCAATTTTGCGGGCCTAAAATGTTCGTAAATCCTAACTTATCATAACCACTCATGGATTTGGAGTCTTTACTATCAGGTATCCAATTCGCATTGCAGTACCCTTCTAGTACCGCGGGATATCTTGTTATAGTATGCCGTGATTACTATTGTGCTTCAGATATCTTAGTGCTACACAATGGCTACTACCAGAATTACTCGTAAACCTACTCAGTTTACTAATTGAGTACGTTGTGTCAGGTCGAGTGCAGTTAGATAAATACATCAGACAGCCAATCACCCGAGCGTATTCGAGTTGCGATACAGGCTCTCCTCTATTTTTGGCTAAGTGTACATTAGAGTCCACAGGGGTCTTAGCCGGAGGATCATCGAAGGCATTAAATTTCTTTAACAACGCCCTCAACATAGTGAGATTGTGTAATCACAGTTCCTTCGGACGTTTTAGAAACATTTATTCCCAATGACGTCAGCCAAAGCCACATCCTTCATACTGAAATAATTTTTCAGCATATTCTTTGTATTCAGTATTATTCTGTGACTGCTTCCCATGATTAACATGTCGTCTACGTAAAGACAGGCAATCACGAACTCCTCGGGTGTGCCTTTTATATAAACGCATTTATCACACTCATTAATCTTAAACCCATTCGAAAAATCGTCATGTTGAACTTCCCGTGCCACTGTTTTCGGCGCTTGCTTAAGCCTGTAATGTGACTTCACGAGTCGGCATACTTTATTTTCCTGTCTTGGTACAATAAACCCTTCGGGCTGCCTCATATATATTCTTCCTCGACTTCCCCATTTAGAAATGCCATTTCACGTCCATCTGGTGTATCTCAAGGTCAACAACGCTACTATAACGATCAAGACTCGTATGGATGTAATCCTTGTCACGTGCGAGTAGGTATCTAACCCCTCTTTTTGGTTAAACCCTTTATCTACTAAATGAGCTTTATATTTCTCGATCCATCGGTCATAAGCTTCCTTTTAAGGACCCATTTTGCATCCTAAAGGCTTTCACCCCTTGGGAGGTCTGCCAACTCCCACATATGGTTTTGCATTATGTACTCAATCTCGCTATTCACAGCTTCTTTCCAGAACGGAGCTTCTGGACAGACAATGCCTCTTGCAAAGTCCATAGTTCGTCATCTAACCTGTTTTGGTTTAGGTACTTTGACCTTTGCTGTGCACCCCCACATTTTCATGTAATTGTAGATGGAGCCCTACCTTTCCATAGTTCGTATGGAGTCTTTCTTTTTTTGTGTGCATCATATTTAGAATGCGGTATGTCGAGAGGATCGCTTCCCCCACAAGTTCTGAGGGTGCCCAGAAGTGATCAACATAGCATTCATCATCTCGTTAAGAGGCCTATTTTTGCGTTCAGCAATGCCATTTGACTGAGGTGAGTAAGGCGCAGTTGTGTGATGAATAATGCGGTGCTCTTAGCAGAATTCTTCGAATGGCACAACGTATTCTCCTCCTCTATCACTTCGAATTATTTTTATTCATGAGTTTAGTTGATTCTCAACTTCACTCTTACATCTTTCGAAGGCATCAAGAGCCTCGCCTTGTCACATAACAAATATACATAGCAAAATCTCGTGCAGTCATCGATAAAAGTAATAAAGTACTTTTTCCACCTCTAGTCTGCACGAACTTCAGATCACATATATCAGTATGGATCAGTTCTAGGGCGCACTACTTCTCTCAACAGAGACGAACGGTGCCTTGGCCATTTTTGCCCCGATACAGGCTTTGCATTTTTGTTGTGAGTCGACGTCCATTTGTGGAAGCAGGTTTAAACTAACTTTTTTTTATTTTATTTAAACCCACGTGTCCTAATCTATGACGCCATAAATTGGAACACTCAACCAAGTAAGATGAAGTTTCTTTATTACTATTAGCGAGCTCAATCTCGCGTATTACAAGCATTACATTCATCTTAAAGAGCCCCTTCTCGAGGTAGCCCTTTCCTACGGAATGACCGTTTTTGGTCAGTACATAATTATCACTCTCAAACACCTGTCTATTTGCTCAACAGGGAGCCAGACACCAAGTTCTTGCGGATGTCTGGCACATGTAGCACGTCCACAAGAGTGAGCTCCTTGCCCCATGTCATCTTCAGCACTATCCTCCCTAATCCAACGATGTCAGAGGTGGCTGAGTTACCCATAAATAGCTTCCTGCCTGAGATAGGAATGTAGGTTGAAAACATCTCCTTATCAGAGAAAATGTGGCGTGTCGCTCCAGAGTCGATATACCACGACCTAGGATTATCCACCACGTTGGCCTTGTATACGACCGCGGCTAGGTCCATCTCTGTTAGTGCCCCCAGCTTTGCCTCGGTCAAGTGAGCTTGGTTCTTTTTGATCTTTTCTTCAGCCGACAGTCCTTGGTCATATGCTAAGGTTTGTCGCAGTGTAGCAGTTGCCCCTAATTTTGTTCGGCTTCTGCTGCGTCATATTAGGCCAGGCCTCTTGCGCTTTTGCCGGTGCTAGATTTGGACAGGTTTTCACCTACCTCAATACTGCTACTTTTGTTCTTGGCATTGATCCTTCAATTATCTTCTTCGATTTGGAGCCTCACAATCAGGTCCTCAAGCCCCATTTTCTTACTCTTGTGCTTGAGGTAGTTCTTGAAGTCCTTCCAAATGGGCGACAACTTCTATAGTATAGCAGCTACCTGGAAAGATTCGCTGCTCTGCATATTCTTCGCATTTATATCGTGGATTATTAGCTGCAGATCATGGACCTGGTCCAACACTGTTTGGAGTCGGTCATCTTATAGTCCAAAAACCTGTCGACAATGAATTTCTCAGTCCGACGTCATCAGTTTTGTACTTTTTGTCCAACGAGTGTAATACCCGTAAAAATAATACGGGATTAGTACATAATTGTTGTTGTAATGTTCGAAATTAATGGAGTTAATTTTCGCACAAACCTAAATTCTCGGAGTCGAGCTAAAAATAATAATTATGCTGGGAGTTGAATAAAATAAGATGGCCGAAAAAAGTGTTGAAAGCCCAAGAAGGGAAATAAGGACAAAATAAATAGAGAAGCCCAAGGGAATAAAATGGCCCCAATTTAATTAACATGGCCGAAAGTGCTAAATGGCAAATGGTTTAAGATAAGAAATAAGAATCCTTCCATATGAGGAGAGCCACGTTGAGATAGTGTATTTGCTTTGAATAAAGAACTCCACCACCTTAAGCAACCAATCATGAGTAACTAAGGATGATGACTTAGTGGCAAGGGAAGCCACGTGGGAATCTATCATTAACTAGCTACTTACTAAGTGAAAATCCTCATTTGCAAACTAGTGGAAAATCGTGTGAAGCAAAACAAAGAAGGGAGGGTTCGAACGATTAGGCAAGAAGAGAATAATTCAAAGGAGGTGAGAATTCTACTTTAACTTATTAAATGTTCTACAAGATAGTTTACTTAATACTTTACGTTGGTTAATACACCACGACGAAAGAAGCTGAGAGAAATTTTTGACAAGCCAAAGCAGATTTCAACATCGAAAGAATAATTCAAACACAGCTTGGACGTGAGGTAGGTGGTTTTAACCCCCAACAATCCGTTTTAAGTCCCGAAAAATATTGGATTCGAAAGAAAGGTTTCCGGTTCAAGAAATATTCTCTGAGTTTTGGTGCTTTTGTGATGCTCTTGACGTGTTTTAATGTGTATCCGAACTCAACATATGAGTTCTTGAGTGGTTATGTGATACGGATGAGTTTTGGTGATGATCATATGGAAAATCTTTTTTTGAAAGTGACTGTAGCATTTATGAAGTTTTGAAGACGAGTTTTATAAAGGTTAGCTTTCGGGCGAGTGATAGATTCGGGCGATTTTAGGTTTCGGGCGATTTTAAGTTTGCGGCCGTTTTAACTTTCGAGTTGTGTGTGAAATGGGTTTTCAAATGAATAGGAAGTCCGCCGACTTGGTTTCGGGGCTCAAAACTTTGTCGCGGGCCCAAATGATTTTCGCAGTATGAGTAAAAAGGTGTTTCGCGGGCTAGGTTCGGGTTCTCGCGGGCTGGAACGTTTCGCGGGTCGTGAGATAGCGTCGAGCCAATTTGGGTTTCGCGGGCCGACTTGTTTTCGTAGATTCGGCGAAAGCTTCGCGAATTCGAACGTTGACCAGAATGTTCACGGGTTGACCAATTTTTAATTGGAATCGGCCGATAAGCGAACTCAGCGAGCGATTTCGCGAACTCGGGCGTTGACCCAAACGTTTCGCGAATTGACCAGTATTCCAATGTGGGATCGGGCGATTTTGATTTGGGCTTTGACTGATTTTGGTGTGCGTTGACCAATAATTTTAAATTATTGGGCTTTTGCCCTATTTCAAGCCCATTTATTTTAAATAAAATTATTTTCAGCCCAAATCATTTTAATAGAATATTTTTGACTTTGACTAGAATTATCGGGTCAACCCATATTTTAAGATTATTATTGGATTTTAAAACCTTCGGCTTATGTTGATAGCTGTACGAGTATGTGGTTTCAGTATACGTGTTCCATGTTGACTGATTATGGGTGCATTTCCCGACATGCACTAGAGATATTGATGTACCGTATCTGCACGATGACGCCTTACGGTGTCAGATGAGTGGGGTAGAGTGACCGTTATCGGTCGTCAGGTCTAGATTCGCGTGGCACCTGGTGGGAGATAGGGTTTGCGACACCTGTCTACTCGAGATTGAGCCACCCGAAGTGTATACCACCAGATATATTTGGCTCAGGGACGGTAGACAGATTTGAGATTCCTTTCACCGGGTTAGTGCTACACTACTCGGGGAAAAACCGTCGGGTTGAGATTGTGTGCGGAAGGAGTGACCCGGCGCGGCCGGCGTTGCTACCGCATGGTTATGGCATACTTTGCCATTGCGCGCGTGGGTGTCGAGTCTAGCCGAGGGCCCTGTTATGTGTTGAGATGTGCCATAGGATCGAGCGTGCATTTATCATGTTTTGTGAGGATTTGGGATTGGGTTGAGTGCACGCACGCATTGCATGTTTTTACTACCACCTACTGGGCAATTTTGCTCAGGGTTTTATTTTTGTTGGTAATGCCGAACCCGACACGGTGAGTGTCAGGGTGAGATGTAGGCTGGCTGGCGGCGGTGACTCCACGGGCTTTTGAGGGCGGCGCAGTACATGGGACGCGACCTGTGGAGAGGCGTAGGATAGTCGGGTTTAGATTTTTGGGGCTTCGACCCGATGTATTACAATGACGCTTTTGTAAAACCCGACTTTAGATTATTCATATATATTATTTTCTTTAAAAAGTTTTTGAAAAATCGGGTCTTCCGCGACTTTCGTTGCGAAAATCCGCCAATCTACTTAACTAGGAAGTAGGGTCACCACAAACGAGTCCCACAACTCTTTAGCAGTTTTAGCGACTGCGTAGACATTGTATAGGGAGTCGTCCAAGGCATTCAAATATAATTACGACACATGAATCATTATTTCCAAGCGTCCAACGACGCCTGTTGTTGTTCGTCCTCTTCGAGTGCGGCATCGTCTGTGGCGCCGTTAGCATTCGCCTGGGGCGGGAGCTCTTTCAGAAAGCGCATTAGGTTCAGAGTCGTCAGGTAAAATAGCATCTTCTGCTACCATCGTTTGAAATCAGCTCCGTTGAATTTCACCGGTCTTTCGGCGTGGCTATTTCCCGTTAGCGGAACGGCGGTGGGAATATTCGCTATTGTTGCCATCAATCAGACAGAATAACGTCTTACGCTTGTTGGTTCCGGTATTGGGGGTCTGGTCGGTGGTCGTCGTAAAACTCGGACGAAGTTTCGGCTATTAGGTGAAGTCGAGGCACGTACGTCTTACGCTTTCCGTAAGACATTATTGCCCCATATTCCAGTACTCTGGGTTGTCGTAATGTGTCGCAAAGATATAACGATTTTAGGAATTTCGAAACGTCGCACACCATATCGAAATTATCGAGCGAATCTACTAAAGACTCGAGCCTTTCTTGATTTATTACTAATGAGGGAGATGCTGTCAACCTATTCTAAAATGCTGGGAGTGAATTGAATCATTTTACATTCAGCCAGGGGACCTATATATAGTTTCTGAAAGCTGCAGGGGTCAATTCGTGAAAAGTTGCACCTTTTTCTGTTGACCTTCATTGCAAATAGGCATAACCTTTGGCCATGATCAACCTGGAAATAGTCATAACTCTTTGAGTAATACCCAATATCCCTTCAATCAACCACATCGCCATGCCCAGTCAGCACCAGATCAGCGCCACGTCAGTCCGCGTGTCATTGACATGTCATCAGCCCACCACGTCATCATTTTTAATTAATTTTTTGTTTGTGTTATTGTTTATTTTATTTGGGCTGGTTTACTAATTAATTTCTCCTATCGGTTTTGAGCAAATTAATATTCATTAGATTCGTCTCGAAACGTAGATTCGTAATCTTTCACCGATATCTCGTTTCGGTGGCCGACGTCTTCTCGATTTAATAAAATCGTTTTAGCTATTCTCTTAGTGGGCTAATTACTCACACTTGGCCCCAAGGCCCATTTGGGCTTAAAACCGAACAGTCTTATATCTTGATTGTACAATGATAGTGTATAGAGGCAAAAATATGATCGTTGGAAATATGACAGTTGGAAACATATTCCCTAATTTTCTCTATTCTTCAACATAAATATACGTAAATAATTGGCACATATGAGCAAGCTAAAATTCTCTCATTAATTGATCATGATTTCGTTGATAAGTAGAAACTTCGTCATGGGATGTCCATGCGTTAGTGGGCCTCCACTCTCTTCAGTTCATTATTGATGAAACCTAACAAAAGAACAAAAATTCATAGAAAGATAAAAACAAAACTGCAACGATTATTTGTGTTATGTGAGATCTGTGTAGAATGTGTTCCAATCTACAATGTGTTCCAATCTACGAGAAACACATTCTCAAACCCGAACTCATTCTCAAATTTAAAATGCAATAATTCTTTTCCAGCCGTTAAAACTCATTCACAGAAAGGACTATATTTGAATTATTCACTTCCACATCAACTTTCAATACTGTCCACAAATTTGTAAACTTAAAAAAAATAGCTCTTTAATATTACATTACATCTAGATAAATTAAGAAACATTGCTAGTGATCATCGATTAAAAATACTTTCTATTTAGCTTTTATATTTTTTTCTTTTTTTTTATAAGTGTGATTATATTATTAAAGGACATTAAATGTAATTATTAAATGTATAACTAATTTTATGTGTTCAAACGCATATATGAGATGCGTTAACTGGAGGAGAGTAAAAATGCAAAATCCATTTTGTGATTGATGTATCTTCTTTAATTGAAAAGAGTAATAAAAAATTGTGTAAGTTTGTCTCATCAAGCTCATCTTTCTATTTTATTAGACGATCTCCAACGGGAAAAACGCATTCTCAAACTCAAACTCATTCTCAAACTCAAAATGCAGTAATTTCTCCAACCGTTAGACTCATTCTCAAACTCAAACGAATATATTGCAATATTCTCTTCAACGTGAAATTTTATAAAATTTCAACAATATCCACGAATTTTATAACTTTACAAATTAGACTACAAAATTTAGATTTAATCGTAATAAAATTACAATAAAACTTTAATTGAAAAATATAAAAAGGGTCGAAAAATTATTTACAAAAAGTACGATAGAGCTAAAAAAATTCAAACCAGATCCATTTTCAATCGACATTATTGAGGAAGCAATTACGAATTATCAGATTGTTAAGATATATATTGTTTAGTTTAGTGACCCAATTTATTTTTATATTCCTGTACTTTTTTTAAGGGTTTACGATGATTGCCTGGACCGGCAAAAGGCTGCTACAAAGAATAATGTGTCTAGTCAATACCAACCCACAATAATAATTATTGAGAGGGTCACTTCGTAATATTAAAAAGAAATGCGTTGGATGAAATGTAAAACGCAAAGATCCGTTTATTGGAGAGAGAAATTGATATAATCCCATTTTGGGTATGCATATGGGTGTCTATTGGAGTAACTTTTTGTGTTTGCATTGGAAAATGGGTGTCGATTGGAGATGCTCTTAAAAGAGAGCAGCTTAGAGTAACTAATCTCCTAATTGGTATATCAATTTGATGTAATATTTATAATTTAGCCCTCTTTTTTATTTATTTCAATTATATTCTTTAAATTAATTTTTTATTTCTCATATGTCAAAACATTCATTTCAAAATTTAACTAAGATAGTATAACCATATAAATTATATATTTATTTATTGAGCACACACGTTTGAGTGTGCTTAATATACTAGCTTTCATGAACTTTTTTTCATCCTATGAGTGAGATAATTTGATACTAAAATTGGGAATATTATATCATTCCCTATATACAAGCGTAATAATCGATTTTCGAAATTGACTATGAAATATAGCGTTACTCATAATGGCGCTTCTTTGTTTCAGTTTTGCCCGTGCAACGACTTTTCGTATTGACCAAAAAACACACACCTTCTCACGGATGGAGATGGAAATCGGGCAATAGGGTTTCTGCAATAAATTTCGCAGCTCTCAAGTCCACCGTCTCTACAAATGCAACACTGATTTCGAGTTTGTAGCCATTGCATGCGTCGGTGTTTTCAATGCGTTCTTTCCTCAATAGTATTTTGGTAAAAATCTTGTGAACGAATTTCCTTCT
The DNA here is from genome assembly GCA_027422505.1 of Craterostigma plantagineum. NCBI lineage: Eukaryota > Viridiplantae > Streptophyta > Magnoliopsida > Lamiales > Linderniaceae > Craterostigma > Craterostigma plantagineum. Next base: position 99,261 of record JAPQWV010001266.1, read on the forward strand.
TTTTTTCATTTTGCTGACTGAGGGTTTTTTTCTCTTTTTTTTTTTGTGTTTATGATCGTTCGATATTTTCTTTTTTAGTTTAACCGTTGAATGTTCTCGGTGATGTTGTTTGGAGTTTTGGCATAGATGGTTAATTTAGTTGCTCGAAAGTAGTGTTGTAAAATACGTCCTAGGTGCTAATCAGCGTCGACCGTGGCGAATAAGCCCAAATCGTCTGTTCTAAGACTATAATTATCTATTACCCGAACAACCGGTCATCAGATAAAATATTAATTTCTCTCTCCTCCACATACACAACCTAAACCTCAACCCAACCTCAATAATTTTCAACTTTATCAACAACCCAACACAACTCATGATATTTATATTTTAGAATTATTTAAAGTAGTATTTGAATGTTTAAAAAATAGATTACATTATATGATATAAAATTAGATACTTTAGTCATTGTAGAAAAAAATAATATGAATTTATGATAGATTACAAATGTGATAGTAAAATAAATAATTTAAAATTGTGATTCAAAATGTATCATATTATCATCTATTTGTTAGAGAAAAAAAATCATATATTTTGATAAAAAAAGAAAAATTAAATTTTAACAGATAATTAAATATATCAAAATTACAAAAAATAGTAAAACGGTTTATCGAGAACAGTGTACAAACGGTTGTGACACCGGTCGGTCCACCAGTGGGTTGAGTCACAACCGGTTGTGGGAGTTATTTTAATTTTTTAATTTATTTTGATCAATTTTATTGCAAAAACGGTCGTGCAATCCACCGATAAAGATAGTCTAATCAGCCGGACCGCCTATGAGCCGAATAAGCCCATCGGAGCACGGAGCGTTTTTTGGCGGCCTAGTCGCTTGTTTGGAAACAAAAGAAAATTTTATTTTTTTTTTTTTCAAACAGAAAACGATAGCTTCAAAAAAACTAAATTAATATTAGGAAGAAAAACAATCAGATCTAAACTAAACGCAATCCTAAATATCAAACGCTACAGACCTTCTTCTCCACCCTACCATCCCTTCGTCGCCGCCCCTCGCCTGCGCCCGTCGCCGCCGTCGTGACGCCACCAGACGCCGTCGACCTCAGTCCATCATACCGTCGTCGATTAAGAGAGAGCTAAGGTTAGATTCTAATAAAAAACTATATCCTCTCTAAGATTTATAATTTATTTGTCCTGTAGTGTAGCCTGTTCCATTTCAGAATATGAACGTAATCATAAACAAGAGTGGGTTTGCTGTCGTGACTTATTATTGGGTTTGCTGTCTTTGTATGTGTTTCTTTTTGGTGTGTGATATGATATTTTGAGCGTTCCTCTTGATGTTGAACTTGTTATGAGTGGTTTCTATATATTTCTATCTATGATTGAGCTTTAAAGCAATGTGATGAACGTCTATCTATCTATCAAGTGTTCAAAATAGTTTGCTTATTGATGAAAAATAGGCGGACCGTCTAATGGCCGCCTATAGGCCCCGCCTAGGCGCTAGGGTTTATTAGGGATTTGTAGCTATGAGTTTTGATGCTAGAAGACGCGCTGTGGGTTTTCCGCTGGTATTCCGTGTCGTACTAGCTTTTGCACTTCTCAAGGACAAAAGTTAGAGGCCGACGACCCTCTTGTGAATAAATTTATCCGTATCTTGTTTTTGTTTGTGTTCGGTGGCCAATGGTCTTTGCTGCATCTCCACGTACCTTGTCCAATTTTTTTATCTTTGAGTTTCGTTCAACTGCAGGTGGCATAGCTTGTCAACATTGTGGAGCATTTGTTCGGAGTGCGTGGTTGGTAGCTTGAT
>JAPQWV010001267.1:0-101028 GCA_027422505.1 Craterostigma plantagineum
GCAGATATTTCTTACTTACGAATTCGGTGCAGTACTGGAGAGAACCATATTATTTTCCTTCTCGAGAAGCAATAAGGGCCGAAGAAAATCTGTACGTAGATATTTCCACGACGAATAAATTGATAATCTGATCGCCTATGATCTTCTATATCCACCGTTCGATCTTCGTCCTAGAACCACTGAGATTTGTTAACTTCACATATCTTAATCGGCTCAGAATCTGTAAGAAACTGTTCGGGTATAAATGGATGATGGTCAAACGCGATATTGCTATCCCGAATTATTCCAGTTGGCGTGATTTCGGGGCGAAATCCTTTATAAGGGGGGGAGGATGTAATACCCGTAAATTTTAATACGGGATTTTTAATACGATTAGCGTCGTAAATGTTCGAATTAATGGAATTAGTATTCAAATGGGCCAAATAGTATTTAACACCCAACTCGAATAAATATCAGTAGGGCCGAAAAATAATTAATTCACCAAAGAAGTAAGGTCCAGATGATATGGATCGATTATTAGGTGCAAGGAAATAAAGTTGGTTACTTAATGCAAAGGAGAAGCCACGTTGATGCTTATCACTTGGTGGCTTAAGGTAATCATACAAGTAAGAGAAAGGAAAAAAAAGACCAGAGAAGAAAACGTGAAAAGAGGAAACGAAGCAGACGATCAAACACAAGAAATTTTTAGCAAGTTAAGATATGGGTTTTCTTTCGAATGATTATCCTCTCGCGTTCGTTTGTATTTTTCAGAAATCGTAATTGCTGCTCACCTTCAGTTTTTAATAAATTCGACCTAGTTATAGTGATTTGATTTTTATAAACTTGATCTCTATGGAAAGTTAACTTTCGGAGCTTTCCATAGCCACTTGAATCAGGTCGATCCGATGTCTCTACGATTTTATATGTATTTTTAAAGATGGTATCGTGAACTGAAATCTGAGATTTGCTGATTCTGGAAAAACAGTTCGTGTGCAGTTTCTGTTCTAAACGATTTTGACTTAGTTAAAGTTCTCGGATCCTTATCAAACTTAATTCTGTAGAAAGCAAACTTTCCCAGCTATTCACAGCCTTTGGAATCGGTTCAATCGGATCATTCTTCGATTTTCTTGAATTTTTAAAGTGGACAGCGCAGAACAGGATTTCATTCTGAAGTTGCTGTTTTTGATCCGTGTGCGCAGTTTCAATTTTCAGAACATTTGACCTAGCTATTGTGATCGGATACCTTCGAAACATGTTTCTGATGAAAGCTAAGTTCCTAAGTTTTTCACAGCACTTGGATCAAGCCAATCCGACGTTTCTACGATTTGTTATGAATTTTTGAAGTTGATAGTGCGAAACTGGATTTTCTGTAATTTCTGTTTTCAGATTTTTGGGCAGCTTCTATCATCTGCTATATTTACGCAGGTATACTGCTCCAAATTCAGTAAAACTGATCCCGTTAGAAAGCTAACTTCCGTAGCTTTCATAGCCGTAGGAATCAGCTAGTTCCGATACTCGTATCTCATTACAGAATTCGAATTTCTGCTGTAAACTATTTTCTGAATCTGCATTTATTTCGAAATCTTCCTTGCTAATCTCACTTATCGTGAGCTATGTGTATTTTTCGGGACCGTAAGCTGATATTATGTGTCTTAAAGTGTTGGATCAGTAGTCAGTAGATCGTGGCGGAAGATTGAGTGGTGAGAAGACAACGTAAAATGAGAGAATACGAAACGTTCATACCACAACACATAATATTGATGATATATGATCGTGTTTGATGACCATTCGTTCGATGAGATTATGATTGATGTGTTGTAGTGTGTGATCATATTACGTGATGTTTATGATGTGTTTAAACCCAAGATATGGTGTTTTGTGGATGTACATGCTATGATTGAGTAATATTTGTTAAGATACGTTCAAGATCTTGGGTTTAGATCTAAGAAAATGAGGTTACAAGTAGAAATATGAATTTTGGGTGAAGTTCAAACCTTAGTTCGCGGGTTGGGTAGTTCACGAAATTGGGAAATAGGTTTTGGGTCGAAAAGTAGCCTCACAAACTAGGAATTTCACATGTACAGTAGCCTATAGTGCAAGGACGACGGGTAAGTGGAAATCCCAACTACAACACATAAATTACATGTTTGTATCTGAATTACGTGGTTATTTGTGTTGTATTATTTTACGTGACGTGAATTATGTGAAATTACGTGATTATATGGCAACCTGTGTTGGTTGTTTTACGTGATATGTTTACTGGCGATAATGAAATCGCATGGTGTGCTATTATTTATGATAGTTCGATGGCGTGGTGAATGAGTTGATACATCACATTATTTTTATGACATATTGAATGCATGCATGTTTTGTATGGAGTTATTTTGGATATGAGCATGCATGGTATTTATTGCTTGAAGGTGTAAATATGTAGATTTATACGTGATGTGAATGTTTTGACATGCTTTGGCATGGTAAGTACTTATCGCATTATTTATATGGCATGAGCATGTGCATACACGCACTATGTGAGGATTATCAGTGAGTATGCACAGTATATGATCGCCTAAAGGCGAATTATGTTTGTCGATATTGGCATTTGATGTTTACTCACGAAAGAGTCATAGCTACTTCTACAAAGGCATCATGACGGGATGTAAGCCGTCTAACGTATTATGTGAGGCAGGAGGAGCGACCTGGGTAGGGCGACCTAGGAAGACCTAGCGTAGGCCGCCCAGTGTGGAGCAACTGTCCGACAGGAGGAGCGACCTGGGTAGGGGCGACCTACGTAAAGCTAGTGTAGGCCACCCAGTGTGTAGCAGCTGCCACCATGACGGGATGTAAGCCGTCTAACATATTATGTGAGGCAGGAGGTGCGACCTGGGTAGGGGCGACCTAGGTAAAGCTAGTGTAGGCCACCCAGTGTGTAGCAACTGTCACCATGACGGGAAGTAAGCCGTCTAACATATTATGTGAGGCAGGAGGAGCGACCTGGGTAGGGGCGACCTAGGGAAACCTAGCATAAGCCGCCCAGTGTGGAGCAACTGTCCGACAGGAGGAGCGACCTGGGTAGGGGCGACCTAGGTAAAGCTAGTGTTGGCCACCCTGCGTGTAGCAACTGTCATTGTCATTAGCGGGAAGAAGCGACCTGGACGAGACACATGGTGAAAACCAGAGTGCCAGGGAAGGCGACCGCTAGATAGAGGGGCGACCTGACGAATTGTGACCTAGGGAATAACCCTAGGTTTAGCCTAGCCGGTGTGGGCCACTATATTACTTTTATCCGTATAGGATTGAGCTCATGACATGATGGTGCGTAGCAAGTAGCTAAGGACCCTAAGAGAAATGAGAATGATATGAAAATACGAGTGTTAGCAAGCATTGGCGCAGATGCCTATGCGAGTTTGGCACGTGCATGTCATGCATATTTCCACTTACTGAGCTTTAAGCTCATCCCACGTTTTATGTGTTGTAGGTACGATCGAGTCGGACGTTGAGATACGTCACGACTAGGGCAGGCTGATGGCGGTGACGTCCACGTACTTTTGGGGCTGGGCGTACATGATGCGACCTGCGGGGTGTCATAGTAGAGTGTTCTAGAGATTCTGACATTTTGGGCTACGTCTTGTAACCTATAATGTTTGCAGAACGTGCTTGTGTTTGTATAATATTAAGTTATTTTAATAGGAAGTTTTTGTAAATCGGGTCTTCCACAGCTCACGTTGCGAAAAATCCGCCAAACTAGTTATAGGAAAAGTGGCGTGTGACAGTCGCCCTAGACGGTTGCGAGAATATATATTAATTTACCTACAACGAGGATCGATTATTTGCTGTCGCCCTATAATCGAACTCCTATCATTTTATGAAAGGCCTAATCGTTTTTCTAGCTGTCGCCCCTAAAACGATATTACCACGAAATCACATCAACACAGACATATCGAAGTGATATTCAATCCAACACATAGACATACTGAATTTGTAACGTCCAATTTTTTTAGGATAAAATAACAATATAATAATAATAATAATAATAATAATAATAATAATATTAGTTTAATTAATCTTAAGGTAGAATTGAGAATATAGAAAATAAGGGGTAATGAAAGAAATAAAATATAAGGACTAAGTTGTCTACTTAAGTAAGTTTAGGGTGGAAAAATAAATGAAAATGGAAGGAGGACTTATTAGCAAATAAAGACATATAAGTATCACCTCTCACCTCTCAATTGATCTCTCACGCACGTTTTGGCCAAGGAAGAGGGAGAGATGACGTGATGCTATCTATGGAGGGTTAAGCAAGATTTGAGATCAAAGGCTTAAATATTAGGTAAAGAAAGTCTTTACCTCGTCTCTTTCTTTCTCGTTTATCTTTTGTGGATGGAAGTATGAGTAGGAAACTAGGGTTTCGGATTTTATTGGGTATTTCGATTTGGGTCTCGGTATGATGATGTTGAAGGATTAATAAGCATTCTTGGAGTATGTTAGGAATAGATATGTGCTTAATTTCATGAGAAGCTTGATAATTGGGGAAGAATTGAATTAATGAGGTTCTTTTTGCTCGCCAAGTGTTTGTTTAAATGTCCATGAGAGTGGCATGCAATCATAAGGCACTTCTTGATGGCTTGCGCTAATATTGGTAGTTACGGAACAAGGCAAAGTTCGAGCAACAAGACGAAGCAATAAGGAGGTCGACTTTCTTTCGGGGTTGGAAGAACGTTAAGCTTTTGCCGAGGTAAGTACGAGGGAGTAGAACTTGTATATATATAATTCAAATGCATATTATGTTGAAGTATCGACTCGATCTTGAGTTGTTGAACGGTTTACGAGTCGTTATGGAATTTAGCTCTAGAATATTATGGTTTTTACTCTCATTACTTTAATGGATTGTCTATCTTATGCATCGCTTTAGCGAATGATTTATTATTTGTGTTATGTGAGTGGGTGGATTATTCGGTGTGCTTGGAACTTATGTGTTGCTGATGGAGTCACCGTGTGTAAGCGCGTGACTCTGTAGTGTTGACTTAGGGGCCAATGTGGGCCGTTGACTGTGATAGTGTGTGTCTTGGGGCCAATGTGGGCCGAACGATTAAGTATAGCAGCTCTGGGTCGGAGTGTGTGTGTGGTCGATGGGTCGGAGTGTGTGTCTGGTCGATAAGAGTGTTGTTGCTTAAAAGTTGTGTTCGATTGATGTGGTAGTCGTTGATTGGTGCTCGATTTTTGTTGTTTGCATAATTACGTATTTGGGGCTTATATATGCATGTTCTATTGTACTTACTGAGTCTGTTGACTCACTCCCGTTATTATATTTTTTTTCAGATCCTCCTTCGGGAGGAAATACTTAGCGGATGGGATGATTATGACAGGGCTATGGCGGCGCATGTGAGGGATGACCTGTGGCCGGCTCATGGATACTTTAGGACTTTTGTTTTTGTAAAGTTCGAGTTTATGCGTAGCGTATGTATATAGTAATCATCGAACGCATTTTTGCCTAGTCCCTTGTGTAGCATGTTTATCAACTTTTGACTTGTACCTAAACAGGCCAAACTTTGAAAGGGTGGAGGGTGGCTTTTGACGTGTATCTATTTTTCGTAGATAATATAAGTTAAAATTTTGAACCTTTTGGAAGTATTTTTGGGGTGTGTTACAGAATTGAAGAACAAAATTATAAATGATAAATAGCCAACATTTCATGTTCACGAGTATTTTACGTCCAATATTTCTACCTAGCGTTCATCTCATCCCAAGCACACGATAAACTTAGTTACTCATATTCACTATGGAAACAAGGGAATATGTAAATATCAAAGATGAAGACATAGTTTCTTCCCTGATATTTGGCTCGTATCACGTCGCGTCCGTCTAAGTCTCCCGTTCGAGAATAGGTTCTACCTCACGTCTCTTCTCAGCCAGTGTGTGTACCGCTGCCCTCCACTGCGTGTGTGCGCTGCGTGAGCTTCAGTTGCCCGCTGCCCTACGTGCGTACGTCGTTGAGTGATTTCGTCGAGCGGGTGGTGAGCGGCCGAGGAAGCTGCCCCCTTCGACTCTTGTTATTCCAGATTATCCAAGAACACTTCAATAGATTAAACCTTCGATTGATGTGAATAGTAAGTTTGGAGGCTTAAGCGTATTGAATACGTGAGATTTTAGAATGGAAACTTATTAGTGATTGTTAGGGTTTAAGCTTAAATACCTTGTAAGGTATTTAAGCCCATTGGGCCCCATAACAAGCCCATTACAACTACAACCCATCTAACATATACAATACATCGTATAGAAATAGCAAGACTTAGAATAAATATTTTGGACACTTCTAAAATATTCCTAACATTCTCCCCCTAAGTGTCCAAATTACAAATAAGCCTATTATCTAAGTCTTCACGTTTTCTTTTTCTTCGAGCGAGGAGGAGGCCGAGGTTCCAGAAGTTCGTAGGCTGATCTTCTAAGTCCAAGTCTTAATTCATATGATCTCAATCTTCTACAAAAGGAGATTTTGTCAGAAATGATTTCGATCATCTTATGATACTTCTCTTGTACTTCAGATTGTACTTCTCTCATTCCCTCAACGATCCTTTTGAGCTTATCTAGAATAATACGGAGAGTTCCATCACAAAACTTGTGGGTTTCTGAAGTTCTCATCAGTCTCTTCTCTCCCTTGTAATTGAAGTACTGAAGGGTCTTCTCCGTCAAATATATGGCCTTCTCCATAGCTCTCTGACTCAGGTGCCTCAAAGGAGGGCTTCGTGAGATTCACCCTTTTTATGTTGCTTTCAAGTGCCATTTGGAGGTCATGTGTCGAGTTGAACTTGACTTGACGCAACATAAATCTTTTTAATGAAGCATAACCCATCCTTAATTCTGGTGTTCTGAGTACTCCAAGCCTCCTATAATCCCCTACTAATTGATCAATGTCTTCACCTCTGAGATAGGAGAGATCACCTTCATTCAGTTCTTCAGCGAATCATCTTCACGTCGTACAATGTAAATAGGGAAATCAATGTCTCCAAATCGCTCCTTTCGAACAGTCAGAATTTGTTTGATTCTAGGTCGTTGTGCCTCAAGTCTTCGGAGATCATCAACATTCGTTCCTTTTCCTCTGAACATCAGTGTTCGACGGATAGAGAGCAAGTACTGAATGGCTTTTGGTCGTGCGAGATGCGTTAAATTTCTGAGGTCGAGCTCATCCACTTTCATGATCTTATCTTCCCTTCTCCAGATTTTCTTTCATATTTCTTCTTGATATGGAGCATTAACCTTCGCGTTTCTCCATGGAAGTTGTAGCTCGTCTATTCCTTTGTGTGTATCTGGAGGACAATCCTCGTCTATGACCGTGTGTCGGAGAAGTTCGGGAAGTTCAGGTATCTCTGCTTCATTGTCTTCACCTTCATCGAGCTCCTCTTCTTCAATTTGAACTAGACTAATGTTAGCCTTCGAGAGAAATTATCTAGCATTGTCCATAAGGTTTCTGTCCATAGTCTGATTTTCAGGGTGAGTTCTCCATTCTTCGCCAAAGATGTACCTCTCCACAACATCATGTAGATTGTAAAGTTCTTCGACTGAAGTGTCTGGATTGTCGATCTGAAGGGATGGGATGGAAGATTGGGGACTTATGTGGCTTGTGAGATGTGGGGTGGTTGTTGGTTGGACTGATTGGGTGGAAATCCTCAAAGAGCCAGACCCTACTTCGCCAAGGAAGTTGTCCGGATCGGCCCTGGCGTAGCTTGTCTGCCCCTAGAGGACCTTGGTGGTGGGTTGGATTGTCGGGAAGAACCGCCTCCACGAGTTAGAAACCCGCGTCCTCGTCCGCCGCGAGTGACCGGAGACTTGATTCTTGGCCTCTTCTCCCCCTCAGGACGATCATGATCATCCGGATCGTCATGACGACGCTTCTAGCTTGAGCCTTCTTGGCGACAAGAATCAGGGGAAGGAATGACGCCACCTGCGAGCAGCTTTCTGTAGAGATCTTCCTCTTCTAGACTTCGTGCAGTGTCGAGTTCTAGAAGACGAGAAATACCAACGTCTAAGAGCTCCAATAGTGGCATTGAATACGGATCAGGTCTACTTGGTATTCGTGGGTGCAGTGTGAGGATGCGCGGTTGTAACGGCGGTTGTTCTACCACGGGGGCCTTCCCTTTGTCCGTGGATGTGGCTTGGGCAGCGGCCTTGATTAGTCCTTGGACACGTGGCAGAGTCACGGTTTCGAAGAACTCGAACAGACGATTCTCTATGTAGGCCGTCGTTACCACTGATGGATTAGTTCCGGCACCGCTAGCGGTAGCCGTTATCACACGTTCAGAACTAGGTTCTGTACGGTGGCCCTCGTCTACCGAAGTTTGGGGAACTTCAGTATCCATGGGTCTTCCGACCTCTCCTTGCGACACATCTTTAGAAGATGGTGCTCGAGTCGTTATGGGCACATCAATTAGATGGGCTTGTGTGGAGCTTTCACCGGGGCCACTTCCCATTGGCACGCGTACGAAACTAGGTTCTGTACGGTGGCTCTCGGATGGTGAGCTGCTAATGTCATCATCATCCGTGAGTCTTCCGTCCAATCCTTGAAGAGCCTCAATTGTTGGCTCTTCTATGAACGTTGTTGCCTGTTGGTCAGGCTGAGGTTCGGGTAGTGTCGTAGGAATAATGATGTCTTCAAGTGAAGCTGACGCTTGACCCGTGGTTGCGTTAGGAGGGTGTTCGGGGGATTTTGAGACACTTGCCTGTTGGGAGGCAAGTGAATGGTCAAGGTGAGGTTGTGCGTGCACCGTTGGGTCATTTTCGGCGTCTTCTACCCTAAGGGCGGACCCGGCTGTTTCTGACTGTGGGGGTTCGGATATTATTTCCTCGGGAACGACTATTTGCGGTCGTTCTATGTGTTCAGGCTGTTGGGATTGTTCTATTTGTTGTTCATGGATTGGTGCTTGAGGGGTAGGCTGAGGTTCCTGAGGGACGGTTTCGATATACGTGGTTGTTCTCTGTTCGATGGTTTCTCTCTCACTCTCACTAACCCCTGGGTTAGACTCAGGTGGGTTTTCCTGAGTCACGGGGTGGGGTATGTTGTATTTCTGGCAATAGGCTTCGATGGCATCTGGACTAGCTAGAGCTAGTAGCTCGCGCAGAATTGGCATAGGTGTGCGCGAGTACTTCTCGTCGGTCTTCCCTTTTTGAAGAAATTTGAGTTTGGGCGGGCTGTGATTTTCTTTTTTTGGTCGTGATGGTATCCCCGGTGTTGTGGTCATAAGGTGGTGGATCATTAGTGAGAACCACCGGCGATAGGGCAGGTTCTGTGGCTTCTTCGATTTCGATCTCTGGTGAAGTTGATCATCCACGTCTGATGTGATCAACTTGGCATAATCATAATTCTTCCTGAATACGATCCCGTGGAATATCCTAAGAATCGTGAGGTTGCATCTGTCCCAGCCTGAGTGCTTTGGTGAGAAGCACTTGTTGACAATTGCAAAAAGGGTCCTCCAAGGATGCGGAATCATGGACTGCTGAATGCGGGAGAAGAACTCGACTGAAACGTAGTATCCCATCGTTCTCATGTCGCCAATGAGCTCGTCCTCAGATGCCTCAGGTTCATAGTTGGGTTGATTAGGTAGTCGAAGGATGCTTCAGACGAACTCCTTTGTGATCTAAACGGTCTCATCCGCAATCTTGGCCTCGTAGAAGGTGCTGTTGTCCTGTGCGATTTTTTTCGTCATTGTTCCCCAAAATTGTTGAAGATATACAGTGGGTACTTTGACGGATGCCGAGAAGGCATATCCAAGATGATGATTTCTCAAAATTGATGGGATGATATCTTCTTGACATTTGAAGGTGCGCAGGTCAAGCTGATAATTATTATCTCTGATAGGAATCCATTTTGAGGTTGAGTAAACGAGGTCCGTCGGTGTCGTCATAATTTTTTTTTGGGACACCAGAAACTCCTGCTTAAACTGCATCACGAGAGAAGACGGAATTAGAGATATAACATATGCAAGAATTATTGGGTAAAGAAAAAATGTGTTTTAGCGCAGCTTATTTGTCCCAATAGAATTTTGAGGAAATATATGAAATTTTCTAAGTGAGTTATGCGAATTGGAAAACTAATGTAGTGTTAAGTCTTTGCGAATTCATTATAAGGTACTGTATAGCCCAAAACTGTTCGGCCCAATTCTAGCTTGATCTATTTAGATTTCAAAAATTTTCGTCGAAAATTTCTAAGATGGTTCGCGGATTGAATAAAAGAAGCTTCGCAAATTGCGAACTGGGCGTTTTGCGGGTTTATAGATAAAATTTATGCGAATTCATAATTGTGGACTAGATAAGTCGCGAAATGACTTGGTCAACAATGAAGCGTAATGCGTTAGTTCGCGAATTGATCAAACTAGTTAAATTAGTGCTTTTTAAATATAGGATCCGCAAAAAGCACTTCGCAAATTAGACTCTGGCAAAAGCTAAAGAAATTTGGCGAACTTAACAAATTGCGAATTGGTTTGATCAAATGGCGAACTCGTCAATTTTGCGAATTGACTTGGTCACACATGAAGCGGGTAATGGTATTTTGCGAATTGGTAAAATCAGTCAGATTTGCAAAACTAAAAATACGGAATTCGCAATTCTATTGAAATAGTGAAAAGCTCTTCGCAAATTTGACTTGGTCAAAAGATAAAGGAATTCGCAAAACACTTCTGATTCGCAACACTTTGAAAGATCAAAAAGTTGGTTTTCTTTAAAAACTGTTCGAACCCTAGCTCCTTTTCTGGAGAACATAAAAATCTCAGAATTTAAACTTTGGATCTTTTGAACAAAAACAACCGATTTTCAAGTAGACCCTTCGAAAGCACAAGAAAAAGCCTTAAAGATTTGAACGAAGATTAGTCCTAGCTTCTTGTTCTTCCAAGAGATTAACTGAATGGATTCGTAAATAAGGTGAGACGATTTGAGAGAGTTCGTAGATTTGAGAGTTCGTAGATCTTTGAGTTCGGGAATCAGATTTGGGGATCTGAGAATTACGCGAATTAGGTCAAGTAAATTTTACGGGCTGAGAAATTTAGATTTGGGCCGCGAAATTTTTGAAGAGAAGGCCCACTTCTGATTCGCGAATTGTGAATTTTTGCGAGGTGTAGATTTCGAAGTCTTAGATTCGCAAACTGGCATTGACAATTTTGACTGGTCAGCATTTGAACTGATTCGCGAATTGTACCATCAGTGACTTCGTGAAAGTAAATTTGCGAATCAGAGAGTTCACGAATTGAAGGCTGTAAATTCCCGAAATAATCTTTGACTAGTCAAAGTTTGAGAGGGTTCGCGAATTTGCATTTTGCGGAAAAGATGAAATAAAGTTCATAAATTTCCCAAAACTGAAAAATGCAAAATTTTTTAATCGGAAAAAAATTTAATCATAAAATTTAAAACTTGGCCTTAAGACGTTAATTCGACTCAATCAAATCATAAAATTTCAAATCTATGAGTTTTTCAATAAAATGATTTATCTGAGCCAAATTTCGAAAATCGACAGAGAAAACATCGCTTTCGATTGCGGCGATGAACCCTCAAGTCAAAAATTCGTTTGTACGGTTGATAATATTGTTTGGAGCATTAATGATGTTATTGTTCATATTGTGCCTATAAATAGACAGAACTCGAAACGAATTCACAATTTCATAGGTTGCCACAAACTAACTCTACATTTTCATCATTCTCGCAAGGATAAATGGACTGGATGCAGCAGCAAGTATATGAAACTGAGGAGCATGTGGAGTTAAGACGTAATTTTGAGCGCAATAATGATAAATCGGCGTTTCTTATTTTTCTTCTATTGTGCTTCATCGTCGTCTTACTAGCTATTCTTTTCTGGGCTCTCATAGGACGTGCTAGCTTTTGAGATTGTTTTGAGAGTGTTTTGTAAGCTTATCCTATTAGTATTAAGTATTTGAGATTATTTTTCGCATTTCTGAGAAACTCGTGTAACTTTGAAATATCAATTAAGCGAGAATCTTAAAGCATTTGATAAATTAGTTACTCCCCCTCGATGCATGGATATCACATTTCTCCCCCTCGATGTAATGCCATCAGCATTGGCGTTACATCGAACTATTGGAAAGCAAGAAATAAAATTATTACTGAAAACAGAACTAAATTAGAGCAAAGAAAATAATTAACAAAGAGACACGCACAGAGTTGAATTTAAAACAGAGCAGATGGACATGTAATGAACCGTAGGGAAGCATAATCGAAATTAGAGATTGAGATTCAACATTCTCAGTTTTGCCACTAAGAATTGAAATCGTTTCTCATCCAATGCTTTTGTAAACAAACCGGCTAGTTGAATCTCAGTATTGACAAAATACATTTCTATTATGCGTCTTTCTACTTGGTCCTTTATGAAATGATAGTGTATGTCTATGTGCTTAGTGCGTGAATGATGAACGGGATTGCAAGTAATTGCTATGGCACTTTTAGAATCACAATAAATAGAAATTTTATTGAAATCAAACCCGTAGTCGCGTAGTTGGGTTCTAATCCACAAAATTTGTGAGCAGCAACTGGCGGCAGCCACATATTCTGCTTCTGCTGTGGAAGTTGACACAGAATTTTGTTTCTTGGAAGCCAACAGACAAGCTCATCTCCAAGAAATTGGATGTTGCCTGATGTGCTTTTCCTGTCCAGTCTGCAGCCTGCGAAATCTGCATCTGAATATCCGATTAGTTTCATACCTGAGTTTTTAGGATACCAAAGTCCAAGGTCTGGTGTTCCTTTCAAATACTTTAATATTTTCTTGATAGTATGAAGATGCGACTCCTTAGGATTGGCTTGGAATCGAGCACATAAACATGTGGAGAAGAGAATGTCTGGTCGGCTGGCAGTGAGATAGAGCAGAGACCCAATAATTCTTCTAAAATGCGTTGGATCAACAGGCTCGCCCAAGTGATCTGCATCGAGGGTGCATGAGGTTGACATTGGAGTGCTGGAAGATTTGCTCTTGTCAATCCCATATTTTCTGAGAATGCCGTGAATGTACTTTGACTGATTAATAAATATCTCATCCTGAAGTTGCTTGATTTGCAGTCAAAGGAAAAAGGACATTTCCCCCATCATGCTCATCTCAAATGTGATTTCATCAACGTGTTGAATTCGACACAAAGTTCTGGATTTGTAGAGCCGAAGATGATGTCATCCACGTAAATCTGAACAAGAATGATTTTGGAACCAGCCTTTCTGACGAACAGTGTGGTGTCAATTTTTCCTTTAGTGAAGCCTGAGTTGATAAGGAAGTCAGATAAGACCTTGTACCAAGATCTTGGTGCTTGCTTTAGCCCATATAGAGCCTTGTCGAGTTTGTAGACAAATCCGGATGTTCTTGATTGAGAAATCCATCTGGTTGTGAGACATATACTTCTTCCTTCAAAATCCCATTCAAGAAAGCAGTCTTTACATCCATTTGATAGACAGTAAAGTCTTTGTGTGCCGCATATGCTAGAAACAGTCTGATGGCTTCCATTCTTGCTACAGGGGCAAAAGTCTCATCATAGTCAATTCCCTCTTGCTGATTGTACCCCTTCGCTACAAGTCGAGCCTTGTTACGGATTACCACACCATCCTCGTCTTTCTTGTTTTTAAACACCCATTTTGTTCCGATTATTGTCTTGCCTTTTGGACGAGGAACTAAGTTCCAGACCTTGAGATGCCCGAACTGATTGATTTCCTCTTGCATAGCTACTATCCAGTTCGGATCATGTAGTGTGTCTATTACTCTGTTAGGTTCTGTTTGGCTCAAGAAACAAGTAAAGTTACACTCATTTGACAGTGAACCTCTAGTCTTTACTCTAGTAGTGGGATCTCCAATTATTTGATCTGCTGGATGACTTCGAATCCATTTCTTCTCATGAGATAGTGTTGTATCATCTGTTTTCGATCCCTCATTAAGTGGATACTCGACTAACACCTTTTCTTTCGAAAATCCTCAATCCTAAGATCAAAACCTTACCTTTTTCAAGAACATGATGATCTTCATCAAAACTTTAAACATACTCAAACTTTCGAAAAATCAGGATCTATTTCAAACGTAAACATGTGCAAATTTCATGCTTGCTAAACATTATAACATGCTAAACCATAGATTAGAACACGAAAATTATAACATAATTTTCATACCGTTCCAAAGTTTTAGTATGAATACCATTCGCACTTCTCCTTGTCTCTCTACTCCAAATTTTCGAATGTTATCAAATGATGTATTTTCTTCTCCTTATCCTATACTTTGCGTGTCATACTAAACAAATGACAAGGATATTCTACTAATGCTTATTTTTAGCGTAAGTAACATTTATGGCAAAGATCTCTCCACTCCACTTAAGAAGTAAAAATCGAAAATCAAATCTTGAAGATTTCTTTGAGAGATTTTCGAGCCTAGAAAATATAAATAGGGTAGCCCTAATCCAAATTCACAAGCTGATTTTTCAAAAATCATATCTTTCGAAAATTTTGACAACATTGCGTAAATTAATTGGTTTCGAAAATAAATTTCGAAAAATTCTAACTTTTGTTTCGTAAAAAACTTCGAATGTTCCTTTCGAAAATTTGACCTGTTGCGAAAATATGCATGTTTCGAAAATTAATTTCGAAAGAGTCTAAAATCTAACTGAATTGGATTCATGTCTTCTACCATGCTCGAGATGTCTAGCATTGAGGAGTTTTGCGATTTGTTCCGAGTAAGTTGGCATCGTATATCCCGCCCCTGTGTTAGCGTCTCGCGTGCGTCTTGGACGCTGCTCGTCATACCAGTCCGCCCCCCACGAAGCGTATGACAGCAAGTGGCGGTACATTCTATGCGATTTGAGCATAAGTTGATAGGTAACACTTAGGAAGTTATACCCAATAAGAAGGGTTAGCCGTGAGGGTCAAAGACTGAGACAAAGATAGTTGAAACTCTTATTAGATAAGTTCGCGTTTGACGTGACTTGGATAAGATTAGATAAGCCAAATATTGCGTTAAAGGCTGATGCGAGTCTAGTCGAGTCGGGAACATCAACTCCAGTATGAAACTTTCAACGAGGTTTCCGAAACTCTTCTTGGGAGGATAGTTTTTCAAGAAAAATAGTGGGAGTCAAGCGAAAAAGTCCTCGTTTGAGCTTGACGAATGATAAGATAAACCTAGTTAGATCTTTATTTTCTGCAACTTTGCTTTTCGTTCTATTTACTGCAATGACGAACATTATTACTATGCTGTTTGAGAGAATCTCTTTAGTGTGACCATACTACGTGGATTGGCTCCGTAACCTAAGGATAGTCCTAGGTATGGAGTCGCTAACTTATGTCCTCGATTCCCAAAAGCAGATAGACGAGCCAAAGGTGAAGAGCTATATACTTCTTTCCATGAGCAATGAGTTGCGGCGAACTCACTCGGAAATGGAAGTGGGTGACATTTTGCTTCATTTGAAGGAGCTTTTTGGCGAACATTCCAGTAGTGCTCGTTATTCCCTGACGGAGCAACTATTTCATTGCAAAATAGCCGAGGGTAGCATCGGAGAGCATGTGCTCATGATGATCGATTGGATCGAAAGACTCGAGCACTGGACTTTATCATGGATAATGAGCTCCAGAACGATCTCATACTTCAGTCGCTCCCACCTTCCTTCAATTTGTTCATTGTGAATTTTAATTTGAACAAGGCCGAGATGACATTGACAGGGTTGATGAACCAGTTGTCGGCGGCACAGACTCAGATGAAGAAGGTGAAAGGAAAGGAAGTTGTTCTTGTCGCGAATTCTGAGACTCGAGGGTCGAGTAGAAAGAAAAAGTCGAACAAGCTCACTAAGCCCAAAGGACGAATGTCGAAGGGCACGGCCAAGAAGAACGTGTTTAAAGGCGCCAAGCCGATGAACAAATGCCTTCACTGCAATGAGCTTGGCCATTGGAAGCGCGATCGCCCGAAGCTATCCGCTTCAGGTAAAGAACTTTAAGTTTTAGAACTAATTGTTCTATGACGGTATATTCCGCATCGTGGATCTTAGACTCGGGAGCTAGTACTCATATCTGTGTTTCAAATCAGGGTCTGGAACGAAGTAGAAGCTGGCGGCCCGAGAGATCATGATCAACGTAGGAAGCGGACTTAGTATACCGGCGATCCACATTGGATCAAGAACTCTCGTTTTATCTACTAGACATAGTTACTGCTTTTCGATTGTTTAGGTTTGCCCAAGGGGCTTAAGAATGTTGTTTCTATTCCAATTTTGAGCGTTGGAAGTGCAAGTTTACTGAATGGATTGTAAATGTCGAAGAAAAACAAAAATTGTGAATACAATCACCAACAAACGAAAATTGGAGCCGAACTCGAGACGGCTGTGGCATATTCGACTCGGTCACGCTGGAGAACAGAAGATTCTTGAGTTGGAGAAAATCGGCGTTATACAGCCGCTTCGGTCTGATCCGTGTCCGACTTGCAAATCTTGTATCCTTGGAATTCGCCCTTCACAGGGACTTTGACGAGAGCCGCAAAACTTCTCGGTTTGATCCACACGGATGTTTGCGACCATGGGGTAGTGGCTCGCGGTAACTTCCATTATTTCGTTACCTTCACTAATGATCACTCTCGCTTCGGCAAGGTGTATCTCATGAAGCACAAGTCTGATACTTTTGAACGTTTCAAGGAGTACGAGGCTTCGGTGGAAAATCAGACTGGAAAGAGCATTAAAGCAGTTCGAACAGATCGAGGTCGCGAGTACATGAGCCTCGAGTTTGACGAGTTCTTGAAAGAGAACGGAATCATTTCACAGATGACACCGCCCGGAACACCACAGTTGAACGGTGCGTCCGAATGCAGAAATCGGACTCTGTTGGACAAGGTTCGATCCATGCTGAGCTATACGGACCTGCCCATATCGTTGTGGGGTTATGCACTGCTTACAGCGGCATACATTCTAAATAGATGTCCTACAAAGTTTGTCAATCGAGGATGAAACCGAGCTTGAATCACATTAGAATTTAGGGTTGCCCCGCATACGTGAAAAAGCTCAAGACAGATAAACTGGAATCAAAGGCCGTGAAAGGGCATTTTTTCGGGTATCCTGAGGATTCCAATGGATACCAGTTTTACTTCCACGACGACTAGAGAATCGTTGTAGCCCTTCAGACTCACTTTCTCGAAGAAGAGTTCGTTTGAGAAGGTGGAGGGGGTCGCGAAGTAACTCTTGGAGAGTCGTCAGAAGCGCTTTCACAGACTCAGTGTCGGATGACACCGTAGAGCAGTCCGAGATGCAACTTGAGTTGCGCAGGCCGGTAGAGTATCTCACAGCCTGAGAGATAGGGGATGGTCCACATCGAGCACGAGGTTGCTGCGATGGAAGGGAACGTCGGAGACGATCCCACTACCTATGACCAGACAATCAAGGATAATGATTCGGAAAATGGCTTATAGCTATGCAAGCCAAAATGGATTCTATGCACGAAAACTAAGTCTAGACGCTGGTAGACCTCTCGGATGGTTTTTGACCAATTGGATGTAAATGGATCTGCAAGAGAAAGATTGGATCTGACGGATTGTTTGACACATACAAAGCCAGGCTTTGTGGCGAAAGGGTACAGGCAAAAAGAGGGCATTGACTATGAGAAGTCTTTTTGCCAATCGCTATGATGAGTCCATTAGAACATTGCCCGCGATAGCTGCGTGCTATGACTATGAGATCTGGCAGATGGATGTGAAAACTGCGTTCCTAAACGGATACCTAAAGGAGGAAATATATATAGTGCAGCCCAAGGGTTTTACATCGCAAGGAGATGCTCATAAGGTGTGCAAACTATACATGTCCATTTGTGGACTTAAACAAGCCTCCAGAAGCTGGAATCTTTGGTTCGATGAAGTGGTCAAGGGCCACTCTTAAAGAACGAAGGCGACCCTGCGTCTACAAGAAAAGCAGTGGGAGCAAAATATCGTTCCTCGTATTGTACGTAAATGACATCCTTTTGATAGGAAATGATATTGGAATGCTCTCGATGGTGAAAGCGTGGCTTTCGGCCGAATTCCCCATAAAAGACTTGGGAGAAGCTACCTACATATTGGGTATTTACCTTTATATAGATCGAGCGAATCGTATGTTAGGACTCTTCCAGGCCCTTTACTTAGAAAAGGACCTGAAGAGATATATATGGACAACTCTAAGAAAGAGTTCCTGCCAATGCGACATGGGATTCACCTTTCCAAGGCTATGAGCCTTCAAAGTCAGTTGGAGCGGAGAGAGATGAGTGGAATCCCCTACGCATCCGAAGTGGGTAGCTTGATATACGCGATGCTTTGCACGCGACCTGACTTCGCGTACGCTGCGACCGTAGTCAGTCAGTTTCAGGCTAACCTAAGGAACATTGGACAGCAGTCAAGACTATCCTCAAGTACCTCAGACGGACTAAGAATACGATTCTGGTCTACGGTATGGAGGATTGAAAGTGGAATGGTATACAAATTCGGATTTCCAGTCAGACATGGATGATCGGAAATCCACTTCAGTATTCGTCTTCACGCTCAACGATGGAGCAGTGTCTTGGAAAAGTTCCAAACAGAGCACTACTGCAGATTCCACCTGCGAAGCCGAGTATATAGCGACCTCAGAGGCAACTAAAGAAGGTGTTTGTAGAAAGTTCTTGGAGGAACTTGGTGTCGTTTCTGTAAGAGATAGGCCATTGCCATTGTGGTGTGACAATACTGGCTCCATTGCTCAGGCGAAAGAACCGAGATCCCCACATCAGGTCTAAAAATTAGAATGAAAGTACCACGTGTTACGTGAATTCGTTGAGAATGGCTACATAGCCGTGCAGAAGATTGCGACCACAGACAATGTGGCCGACTCGTTCACAAGCCTCTATTACAGGCAGTGCTAGCTAGACATCTCGAAAAGATGGGTATTAGATACTGCAGCGCATGGCATTGAGTGCAAGTGGGAGATTGTGGGGGATATGCTCTTGAATGCTATACGAGGATTAGATTGTATAGGGCATTTGCTTATTTATCATTAGATTGTTAGGTTGTGCGTTTACTGGATATATGAGTTCTTTACTTAGCATCCGGTAAAGCAATAAATGAACAAATTCAAATGTGTCGAGTTCTTTACGAGAAAGTAAGGCACCAGTGGACTCTTAATGTATACCCGTAAAATTTAATACGGGATTTTGCTGTAATTAATTATGTAATTTGCTTATTAGGAATTTTATAAATGAAAATATAAACTTTAAGAGTTTCAGGTTTATTTCAAAATTGAGCGAAGAATTGTATACAATCTATGCAATCAGGACTAAGAACTCTTTGCACCTATATATATATATATATATATATATATATATATACACTAGAAAAGTTTTTGTATAAGGATATTGAGAGTGAGAAGTTTTCGCAAAGGTAAAACCTACATAATAAGTTTTCGTGGTATAATATAGACCATCAAAGTTTTTCGTGTATGTATAAGTTTTCGAGGGAGACTATTAGTTAGGCTAATAAGATTTCTTACAACATATTAGGGCTTAGAAACTTATTGAGATTGTCAGGAACCAAAACCAAAATCCCATTTCATTTCATGCATTGACGAATTCATGCATCCGTATAATTAATTTTATAGGTATGCATATAGATGGTATTAATATATATGGTAAGTATCCTTATATGAATTTTGAATTAAATAAGGGAGAGAAAGATATGGCAAAATCTCTCCACTTAAGGAGCAAAATCGAAAATCATATCTTTGAGATATCCTAGGGATTTCCAAATATATCATAGTATAAATAGGGCAGCCCTATTTCATAATTTGGAGTGAAAATTTCGTCAATAACAAAGGCACAAAACACACACCGAAAAAAAACACTTTTCTCCCACGAGACGGCTTGATTCTCTCTAGCCATCTTTAGAGAACTGATTCCGTGGTACACTGCGAGGTCGGCGTGACGATCTAGTGCCATCCACCACCATTGACGAAGTCTTGACGAAAAGGACGAGGAGCTGCCACTCGCTTCAACTGGTAATTCTCTACAGGTTTGACCCGCCCTATTACATGTCTATGTGTTACTATTCTGATCCGAGCAACGAGGGCAATAAGGGAACCCGGAAAATTTTTGTTCCTCACCGTACCCGGGGACGTGGCGTCTCCGGGAGACACCGGGTAACCCAACAGTGGTAGCGGGCGCTCGTGATCAGAATCATAACGTATTTAAATTGAAACGAGGCGCGTGGGAGACGATCGAAAAGCCGACACGGTTCGACCGTCGTGGGGCTGTCGATGCGTCGTTTGCCAAACCACGGCCACCAACTCGTGCGGTACAGACAGACGATGAACCACGAACCGGACAGGGACCCGCGCGACGGTGGTACCCGGGCAGCCGCGCGTTGCGTGTGGGCTGCGTGCGCCGTAACGGCGGTACAGCCGCAGGATCGGGCTGCTTTGAGCAGGCCCGATCAGCCTCGAACCTTGGGTCCGACGCCAGCCATGGTGGCTTAGGCGTCATCCCCGAGCAGCGCCGCCGCAAGGTGCGGTGGCCCGGCTGAGATCGTCCGCGGCTTTGGCCGCGGACTGCGATGGCGCGCATGGTGCGCGCTGCGCAAGACAGCCGCAGCGACTCCGGCTCGGCCGGAATGCTGCGGCGGCGATCTCTCCCGGCGAGGCAGTGACTCGGCACGATGGGGCTGAGGCGACGAGGGAGTCGCGACAGTATTATGCCGCGAGCTGAACACGCGCGCGTTGCGCGGCGTGGCGTCGCCGGCGGTGGCGGCACCGGCTCCAGCCGGGACTCCAAGCTGGCGGCCTTCTCCGCCATGGCTCCCTGGCGTGTTTTAATGGCTGAGCGATTTGAGTGGCGGCAGCTATGTTAGGGCTTCATGCTCAAAGCCTTAACGGGCCTTTTAATGGGCTTGGCCCGTTTAAGGCCCAATTTTCGTTTCTTTTTAAAATCATGTAATTGTCAACGTGCTCGTTATGAATGTGATTTAAGGCGCACTTGCGGGTTTAGGAATTTGGTTTTCGGGTCATTTGTAAGGGTTACATCCCCCCGGGTTGTATTTGTTTCATACGGGTTGTTCGGGACTTATGATCCCCCCGTGTTTTAATTTACCGTTTTATTAAATTAGTCTTAAATACGAAGACGAGGTCCCATTTGATGGAAGGCAACCCCCGGCGGTGACAAGGTGGTGGACGTTCTGTGACTTTGAGGCTGTTCGAGTGACGAAGAACGTTTGATGACTTCAAGACCCATGCGACGACCCGAGGTCTTTTGAAGACGCATGTAATAGGGATAGGCTAGAAATAACCCACTTGTGTTGTCTTGTAGTTTATTTTCCTAGGGTCAATTTACTACCTACGTGCGTGTTGGTTTTTGAAATGATATGCATGTTTTATGTGCTCTTATGTGAGATGGTTTATTCTCCGTTTGATAAATACTAAGTGGTAAAAGAATTGGATTCCTGTCTTCTATCATGCTTGAGATGTCTAGCATTGGGAAGTTTTGCGATTTGTTCCGAGTAAGTTGGCGTCGTATGTCCCGCCCCAGTGTTAGCGTCTCGGGTGCGTCTTGGACGCCGCTCGTCATACCAGTCCGCCCCCCATGAAGCTTATGGCAGCAAGGGGCGGTACATTCTGTGCGATTTGAGCATAAGTTGATAGGTCACACTTAGGCAGTTAAACCCAATTAGCAGGGTTAGCCGTGAGGGTCAATCACTGAGACTAAGATAGTTGAAACTCTTATTGGATAAGTTCGCGTTCGACGTGACTTCGATAAGGTTATATGAGCCAAATATTGCGTTAAAGGCTGAGGCGAGTCTAGTCGAGTCGGGGACATCAACTCCACTATGAAACTTTCAACGAGGTCTCCGAAACTATTCTCGGGAGGATAGTTTTTCGAGAGAAAAATAGTGGGAGTCAAGCGAAACGAAAAGTCCTTGTTTGCGCTTGATGAATGATAAGATAACCTATTATATCTTTATTTTCTGTAGCTTTACGTTTCTTTCTATTTACTGCGATGACGAACATAATTACTATGCTGCTTGAGAGAAACTGTTTGGTGGGACCAAACTACGTGGACTGGTTCCGTAACCTGAGGATAGTCCTAGGTATGGAGTCGCTAACTTATGTCCTCGATTCCCCCGTACCGCAAGTCCCAGGGACTGAAGCGAGTGACGAAGACCGGGCTGCGTATGCCAAATGGTAGATAGACGAGCCAAATCGCAGATAGACGAGCCAAAGGTCAAGGGCTATATACTTCATTCCATGAGCAATGAGTTGCAACGCACTCACTCGGAAATGGAAGTGGGCGCCATTTTGCTTCATTTGAAGGAGCTTTTTGGCGAACATTCCAGGAGTGCTCGCTATTCCATGACGGAGCAACTATTTCATTGCAAAATGGCTGAGGGTAGTGACGTCGGATCGCATGTGCTCAAGATGATCGATTGGATCGAAAGACTCGAGGCACTAGACTTTATCATGGATAACGAACTCCAGAACGATCTTATACTTCAGTCGCTCCCACCTTCCTTCAATTCGTTCATCGTGAACTTTAATCTGAACAAGGCCGAGATGTCATTGACTGGGTTAATGAACCAGTTGTCGGCAGCGCAGACTCAGATGAAGAAGGTGAAAGGAAAGGAAGTTGTCCTTGTCGCGAATGCTAAGACTCGAGGGTCGAGTACAAAGAAAAAGTCGGACAAGCCCACTAAGCCCAAAGGACGAATTTCGAAAGGCAAGGCCAAGAAAAACGTGTTCAATGGCGCCAAGCCGACGGACAAGTGCCTTCACTGCAATGAGCTTGGCCATTGGAAGCGCGATTGCCCGAAGCTAGCCGCCTCAGGTAAAGAACTTTACGTTTTGGAAACAAATTGTTCTATGACAGTATATTCCGCTTCATGGATCTTAGACTCGGGAGCTAGTGCTCACATCTGTGTTCGAACGGGTCTGGAACGTAGTAGGAAGCTGGCGGATCGAGAGATCATGATCAACGTAGGAAGCGTAAATAGTATACCGGTGACCCACATTGGATCAAGAACTCTCGTTTTATCTACTAGACATAGTTTACTGCTTTTCGATTGTTTGGTTTTCCCCAGGGGCTTAAAATATTGTTTCTATTCCCGTTTTGAGCGGAAACGGTTATGAGTTCCGTTTTAGTAATAATATATGCAATATTTATTTTGGAAATAATTACGTCGGAAGTGCAAGTTTACTGAATGGGTTGTATTACCGAAATATCGAAGATAAAATAAAAATCGTGAATACAGTCACCAACAAACGAAAATTGGAGTCGAACTCAAGCTGTTGCATCTTCGACTCGGTCACGCTGGAGAACAGAAGATTCTTGAGTTTGAGAAAACCGGCGTTATAAAGCCGCTTGGGTCTGATCCCTATCCAACTTGTGAATCTTGTATCCTTAGAAAGATGACCAAGTCGCCCTTTACAGGGACTTTCACGAGAGCCACAGAACTTCTCGGTTTGATCCACACGGATGTTTGCGGACCGTTCGGGGTAGCGGCTCGCGGTAACTTCCATTATTTCGTTACCTTCACAGATGATCACTCTCGCTTTGGCAAGGTGTATCTCATGAAGAATAAGTCTGATACTTTTGAATGGTTCAAAGACTACAATGCTTTGGTGGAAAATCAGACTGAAAAGAGCATTAAAGCCGTTCGATCAGATCGAGGCGGCGAGTACATGAGCCTCGAGTTTGACGAGTTCTTGAAAGAGAACGGGATAATTTCACAGATGACACCGCCCGGAACACCGCAGTTGAACGGTGTGTCCGAACGCAGAAATCGAACTCTATTGGATAAGGTTCAATCTATGCTAAGCTATACAGACTTGCCCATATCGTTGTGAGGTCATGCCCTGTTGACAGCGGCACACATTCTGAATAGATGTCCTACAAAGTCTGTCAATCGTATTCCGTATCAGATATGGACAGGACGAAAACCGAGCTTGAATCACATTAGAATTTGGGGTTGCCCCGCGTTTGTGAAAAAGCTCAAGACAGATAAACTGGAATCGAAGGCTGTGAAAGGACATTTTGTCGGGTATCCTGAGGATTCCATGGGATACCAGTTTTACTTCCACGACGATCAGAGAATCGTTGTAGCCCTTCAGGCTCACTTTCTCGAAGAAGATTTCGTTCGAGAAGGTGGAGCGGGTCGTGAAGTAACTCTTGGAGAGTATTCAGAAGCGCTTTCACAAACTCCAGTGTCGGATGACACCGTAGAGCAGTCCGAGACGCAACCTGACTTGCACAGGTCGGGTAGAGTATCTCGCCAGCCTGAGAGATACGGGATGGTCCACATCGAGCACGAGGTTGCTGCGATAGAAGGGCACGTCGGAGACGATCCCACTACCTATGATCAGGCAATCAGGGATAAAGATTCGAAGAAATGGCTTATAGCTATGCAAGCCGAAATGGATTCTATGCACGAAAACAAAGTCTGGACTCTAGTAGACCTCCCAGATGGTTTTAGACCCGTTGGGTGTAAATGGATCTACAAGAGAAAGATAGGATCTGACGGATTGGTTGATACATACAAAGATAGGCTTGTGGCGAAAGGGTATAGTCAAAAAGAGGGCATTGACTATGAGGAGACCTTTTCGCCTGTTGCTATGATGAAGTCCATTCGAACATTGCTTGCGATAGCTGCGCACTATGACTATGAGATCTGGCAGATGGATATGAAACTGCGTTCCTAAATGGATACCTCAAGGAGGAAATATATATGGAGCAGCCCAAGGGATTTACATCGCAAGGAGATGCTCATATGGTGTGCAAACTGAACAAGTCCATTTATGGATTGAAACAAGCCTCCAGAAGCTGGAATCTTCGGTTCGATGAAGTGGTTAAGGGCCATGGATTCTTAAAGAACGAAGACGAACCTTGCGTCTACAAGAAAAGCAGTGGGAGCAAAATATCTTTCCTCGTATTGTCCGTGGACGACATCCTTTTGATAGGAAATGATATTGGAATGCTCTCGATGGTGAAAGCGTGGCTTTCTTGGGAGAAGCTACCTACATCTTGGGGATTCGCCTTTATAGAGATCGAGCGAATCGTATGTTAGGACTCTCCCAGGCCCTTTACTTAGAGAAGGTCCTGAAGCGATATAATATGGACAACTCTAAGAAAGGGTTCTTGCCTATGCGGCATGGGATTCACCTTTCCAAGGCAATGAGCCCTCAAAGTCAGTTTGAGCGTAAAGAGATGAATGGAATCCCCTATGCATCCGCGGTGGGTAGCTTGATGTACGCGATGCTTTGCACGCCCTGACTTGGCGTACGCTGTGAGCGTAGTCAGTCGATTTCAGGCTGACCCTGGTAAGGAACATTGGACAGCAGTCAAGACTATCCTCAAGTACCTCAGATGGACTAAGGATATGATGCTGGTCTACGGTAATGGAGAATTGGAAGTGGAAGGGTATACGGATTCGGATTTCCAGTCTGACGTGGACGACCAAAATCCACTTCAGGATTCGTCTTTACGCTCAACGATGGAGCGGTGTCATGGAAAAGTTCCAAACAGAGCACTACTGCAGATTCCACCTTCGAAGCAGAGTACATAGCGGCCTCAAGGGCAGCGAAGGAAGGTGTTTGGATGAGAAAGTTCTTGGAAGGACTTGGTGTCGTTCCTGTAGCAGATAGGCCATTGCCATTGTGGTGTGACAATACTAGCACTATTGCTCAGGCAAAAGAACCGAGGTCTCACAGCAGGTCCAAACATATAGAAAGAAAGTACCACGTGTTACGTGGATTCGTTGAGAATGGCTACGTAGCCGTGCAGAAGATTGCGACCGCGGAAAACGTGGCCGACCCGTTCACTAAGCCTCTATCACATGCCGTGCTGGCTAGACATCTCGAAAAGATGGGTATTAGATACTGCAGCGCATGGCATTGAGTGCAAGTGGGAGATTGTTAGGAATATGCCCTCGAATGCTATACGAGGATTAGATTGTATAGGCATTAGCTTATTTATCATTCGACCTTTTATGTAATAAGATATTTTTTCTGTGTTTATTGAAAGGCGTTGTTCGTTTATTGGATATAAGAGTACTTTACTAAGCATCCGGTAAGAAATAAATGAACAAATCCAAATGTGTCGAGTTGAGTCACTGTTCTTGATGAGTACGAGAGAGGAAGGCACCATTGGACTCTTAACCTCGAGCATTAAAAGTCCGTAAGACTTAGGCTCCAGTTGGGTGCTGGATAACCGATTACGGCTTATTTGTCGATGACCTATCGAGTGCCGATACCCCCTTGGAAGCGGAGGTCATGACTTGTGATGCGAGTCGAACATGGCTTATTACTCAAGGAGTGTCAATGACCGACGACAACACTATAGTAGTCTACGTGAACCTTAGACCGAAAGGGGCTTTGGCGGAGTTGACTTCGAAGTCTCGACTATCACTGGTTCCCCTCGACCCGATTTGCTGTTGCATGGGTCAGCGGGGCAGATGCGGTCTTGATGACGATTTGTGATTGCCGGGCTTAGACCGTCGAGTACGGATTCACAGTCTCACAAGTAATCGAGATAAGTGTCCTATGAGGACGGCGACGGGAAATTACGAAATCCTTGGCCAAGGTATTGAACTAACTCATGTTAGACATGGAGGGGAGTTTGGTAATTTGCCTCGTCCCCGTTTTATCATAGAATCGAGAATAGTGAGTTTGACATAGACCATGGCCCTCACTCGATTGGGACACAGCTGAAGGGTTTTATACGTAGTACTATAATCTATAGTAAGGTTCTCGAATAAAGACTGGGTCGAAATTCGCACTCGAATCGGGTTACGGTCCGGTACTGCGGGATTGGCTAGGTAACTGTCGGACTCTTGGATTCCTCCCTTGCCGATTGAGTCGAACCTAGAGAGTCGGGCTTAAAAAGGATCATCAAGGTGTACTTAACGGGCCTTGGTTCGTTGGGCCGCGCCTTAGTGGGCCTCGGCCGTTTAATGGACCGAAGTCGGACTTCGTATGAAACTAACTTTGAGACTTGGGCTTGGCCAAGTGCTTAAAAGGCTTGAGGGTAAAATTGAAATTGGCCCCTAAGCTAATTTTCGAATTATGCCTTGGGAATTAATTTCGAAAATTAAATATAAATATAGAAATAATGTATTTGGAATATTATTTATTTTAAGGTGAAAATTTCGAAATTAATCTTGGATTAAGTTTTGAATTTTATACCATATTTACATATACTTAGTTTGACTTAGTATTTAAGTTAGTTGTCTAATTATGGTAAGTATCCTTATATGAATTTTGAATTAAATAAGGGAGAGAAAGATATGGCAAAATCTCTCCACTTAAGGAGCAAAATCGAAAACCATATCTTTGAGATATCCTAGGGATTTCCAAATATATCATAGTATAAATAGGGCAGCCCTATTTCATAATTTGGAGTGAAAATTTCGTCCATAACAAAGGCACAAAACACACACCGAAAAAAAATACTTTTCTCCCACGCGACGGCTCGGTTCTCTCTAGCCATCTTTAGCGAACTGATTCCGTGGTACACTGGGAGGTTGGCGTGACGATCTAGTGCCATCCACCACCATCGACGAAGTCTTGAAGAAAAGGACGAGGAGCTGCCACTCGCTTCAACTGGTAATTCTCTACGGGTTTGACCCGCCCTATTACATGTCTATGTGTTACTATTCTGATCTGAGCAACGAGGGCAATAAGGAACCCGGAAAATTTTTGTTCCGCACCGTACCCGGGGACGTGGCGTCTCCGGGAGACACCGGGTAACCCAACAATATGCCGTAGCATCTGTATCATACCATCGGTAGTCGTAGCAGTCATAACGGTTTCTCCTTTCGATTATTACGTGTATGCAATGTCGTGCATCTATCCTTATATGATGCATATTTCATATGAGAGCATGTTACGGTCACACAATTCACGTCAATTGATAGTTAACACGTATATTATAAAATCATAAATCAGTTAATCCATATAGGGCACGTAGGCACATAAGACACATTAGTTATCAATCAGTACATATAGCCATAAAATTTCAAATCAATCAATAAATTCGTATAAAACATATAAGCATATATAGGCATATAAATCACATAGAAGTAGAACACATGTCGCATATCATACTCACAAGTTTCGCCTATTTCCCGTTCGCTTAATCGATCTTGTCCTTGCCCTTATCAGATTCATGACCTATTTAATCATTTTACCTAGTAAATACCAAATCAATATAATAATATGCGTGGATGATATGCATGCTTGATTATGCATGACTCTGATATTTATTTATAACCCGTTCTTTATTCGACATGCCCTTGTCTTTTTCGAAATTTTTCTTAATTTCGAAATAACTGAAATTTGAGATTGAATGGATTTCGAAATTCCATATGTATTTCGAAATACTCCTTCGAAAATTTACATTCGAACACTTTATTGATCTCAAAAAAAAATTCCTTCTATCTTAGACCCCACATGAGTTCTCGACACCTATTTTCCGAGATAGATTTCGACAATCTATTATTTTTGCTTAAGTTTCGAAATCCTAGCCCTTTCGAAATTCCTTTCAAAAATCCTAAATACAATTAGCCTATCTTTCGAAAAAAAAAATCTTTATTTTAAATCTTTCGAAAACCATTAAAAATCTTCAAGAACATGATTTCGAAAATCATGGAAATTCATATCATCGAAATCCCCTTCGAAATATAACCCAAACATGGAAAGCGGTACACTTAAAAACATATTTTTCTTTCGAAAGTCTCAAAACTTCGATCAAACCATAAAATTCTCAAAACATCAAGAACATTATCAAAAGTTTAGAAAATAGTAGCACCAAAACTTTATAAAATAACTATGCCAAATCTTTATCATATAATTGCCGAAAACATAGTTCTTGAAAACCCTAATATAGCGATATATGCCTTAATGCGAAAACCTTGAGCTTTAATTAAAACTTTCCATTCCATACCGAAAACCCTGAAATATTTAATCATTCAAAATGCTATCAATGTCCATACAAAAAAACTATCTTTCAAATGAAATTACTTCAAACTGTTAGAACATATATATATATATATTAAAAGGTTCAAATATTTAAAATATTGACCTATTCTTATACCAAAATTGTCCAAATAAACATATATGAAATCTTTTCAACAATTCTGGGAAAAACCCTAATGTGTCCAAGGCCACGAGAAAGCCTATCAACACCGAAATTCCCTTATACTCGACACAATCAAATCCTATCAACAATAATATATTATAAGTGAATCTCTAAAATGTTTCAGTCCTTATTTAATTGCCGAAAACCTTGAAGTTCTCAATCATTAAGATACTAAATATTTATATACCGAAATCATCTATCCAGCTACAAGGATACTTAAAACTGCCATATACTTCTATCCAAGATTCGAACATTTCAACTAGTATGTTCTAATAACGAACTCTAGGTAAATAATATATATAAAATCCTTCGAGAAATGGCAAACCCATACATACATATTTGGGAAAGGTCTCCTGAAATTTTTAATACCTGAAAACTTCCTCATACCTGACATAAATTAAACCCTAACAATAATAACATACTACAAACAGACCTATAAACATTTAACTCTTGTTCTTACATCGAAATAATTCCTATGAATACTAATCGTTTGTTTAACATGATTATTAATCCCCATCATGCATATGTATATACATCTGTACATATATATTATGAAAACATTAATTAAATTTCTTTACCTTCGAGAATTTGCCTAGGTTTTTGTTCATCAAGGTTCGATCGTTTTTATTTCCTCGGTACTTTTTGTTTTTCTTTGTTCATCAAGGTCCCATCTTGACATATATAATTTGTACTAGTATATACATAGGTTTTATAATTGATGATGTCGATTTCCTCAAAGTGATCAAAACTCTTCCTTAGTCATACTTATAAATATTCTCCATGTCTTCCACGTGTAGCCTCTTTGTACTTTTATTATATGATGTGATATAGGATATTGAAAACTTTGTCAAACGTGTAAGGTCTATGCGAAAAACTTTTTAGACCATTTATACTAGGCATCGAAAACCTTCCTTCTAATTTATCCTCATATTATATTATAGTTATACCTTCTAGCAAAAACTTTGGTCTATCTATAGTTTAGATTTCCACCTTATAACCAAGTTTTCGCCATCAAGACTTCGAAATTTAAAGTAGCGAAAACCTTAATGCCAAGAATTATAACTCCCGCCACCCTTATTGCGAAAACTTAAATTTTGTAATTCTCACTTATTTCAAAAATCCCATCTTTCGGAAATCTAATTCCTGCAACAATACTTTCGAAATTTCCTTAGTTCATACTTTAAATTTTCGTAATACTATCTATTAGCAATCTTAATTCTCACAATTGAAAATCTAAACTGCTTTAACAAGTCTTATTCCCATCTATAATTATATCATAAAATTTATTATATGAATGCATGAATTTATATAATGCATTAAATAGTATAAGGTTTCGATTCCTAACATCCATAATAGCACGTTGGTAATTACGAAGATATGTAATTCCAGATTATCCAAGAACACTTCAACAGATTAAACCTTCGTAGAATGTGAATAGTGTGCTTTAGAGGTTTAGTGTTGAATTCGTGAGATTTTAGCTAATGGAAACTTAGATTAATGAGTGTTAGGGTTTAAGCTTAAATACCTTGTGAGGTATTTAAGCTCATTGGGCCCCTAACAAGCCCATTACAAATACAACCTAAAATAAAACATCTATAAAACACATTGTAAAGAAATTACAAGACTTAGAATAAATATTTTGGACACCTCTAAAATATTCCTAACATTCTCCCCCTAAGTGTCCAAATTACAGTCGAGCTTATTAACTAAGTCTTCATTTCCTTTTCTTCGAGTGAGGAGGAGGTGGAGGTTCTCTATGGGCCAAGTAGGTCTTCCTGAATCCTAGGGCAGTCTCGAACTGTCTGATGTCGTTCCGAAGAACGATTCGATATCTGATCTTCTCGACGAGTTGCCGTAGAACATCTTTCTCTTCCAGTTCTGTTCCTTCTAGTTTGTCATCTTCGGAAACTGTCTTTTTTTAGCCAGGAGTTGGTTAAGGATAATCTTCAATGTCCCATCTGAGAATTTGGAGATCTCTGACAGAAGAAGCACCTGCTTCACTTTCTTCTGAGCTTCTAGGTAAGTGACCCCAGGTTGTGGTTCAAGGAAGATAAATCCCTCTTCATACTTCTCGAGATCCTTATATCTGTTGTTTGGACGTGTCAGGTTGACCTTGCTCATATTGCTTTCCAAGGCCATTTGGAAGTCATGAGCAACGAAATACTTGACCTGCCTCAACATACACTCTTTGATAGCCCGATAACCATCTCGTCTTGTGTGAGTGTCAAGGGGAAACTTATTGCGATAAATGTTGTAGAGCTTGTTGAGTTCGCCCAGTGGAAGGTAGGGAAGATCTGCTTCTGAATATTTTACGATTTTCCTGTCATAACGATCAATTACAAAGACAGGGCCTACATATCTTCCTACCGCCCATTCGACATCCACAATATCACAGATGGCCGATTGATCCCTCATGTACTTACTGTATTGATCCCTACTCATTCCTTTCTTGGCCGTGACTTCCCAGAGCATAATCTGATGGCTAAGTCCCCTATACGTCCCTCTTAGGTGCTCAAGCCCTCGAAGATTCAGCTCGTTGACTCCCTTTATTTCTTCTTCCTTCCTTCCAGATCTTTGGATAAAGATCCTCAAGAAAAGGTGCCTTGATCTTCGCGTTTCTCCAACGAGTTTCTATGAACTCGTAGCCCGGCGTCGCTTCCTCGGGCACCTGATGTTGAAGGAGTTCTGGAAGTTCTGGAAGATCTGCCTCAGGATTTTCTCCTTGCTCCTCTTCCTCTTGCTCAATGAAGCAGAAGTCTGCTGCTGCCGCCTTTAATAAATCACGAACATTTTCTATCCTGAGGTGGGACTCTTCTGCTGTCTCTGTTCTCGTCGTCCATTCCTCGTCTAAGATATATCTGTCAATGTAGCCTTGAGGATCCTTTGGACGAGGGGTTGTAGTTGCTTGGACTGGTTGGGTGGAGATCCTCGAGGGAGCAGACTCGACTTCACCAAGGGAAGTTGTCTGGTTTGGCCCAGGTGTAGCTTGTCTGCCTCTGGAGGACCTTGGTGATGGATTGGGTGGTCGTGAAGAACTGCCTCCACGCGTTTGAACTCCGCGTCCTCTGCCTCTTCCGCCGTGAATAATTGGAGACTTGGTTCTCGGTCTCTTGCTGCTCTCCCCCTCAGGACGATCCTGGTCGTCTGGATCGTCATGACGACGTTTCTGACTGGGGCCTTCTTGGCGGCATGTGTCAGTTGGTATGCTCGCATCAGGAGGTGGGATGACGCCACCTGCGACCAGCTTCCGGTATAGGTCTTCTTCTTCAATGCTTCGTTTGCTGTCGAGATCTATTATGCGAGCAATAGCAACGTCAAAGAGCTCAAGCAGAGGCACTGTGTACAAGTTAGGTGTCGTCGGGTTGCATGGTGGCAGGGTGAGAAGACGGGGAAGTACCGGCTGTTGAGGAGGAGGCTGGTCAAATATGGGAGCCTTCCCTTTGTCGGTGGAAGTTGCTTGGACCGCCTCCTTAATAAGTCCTTTGACCCGTGGTAGGGTTACGGTTTCAAAGAACTCAAACAGCCGATTCTCCAAGTAGGCAGTCGTCACCTGGGTTGGGATAGATCCGGCGCCACTAGGGGTAGCCGTTGGCACACGTTCAGAACGAGGTTCTGTACGGTGGCCCTCGTCACCCGAAGTTCGTGGAACTTCGGAGTCCTTGGGTCTTCCGACCTCTCCTTGCGACACATCTTTCGAAGATGGTGCTCGGGTCGTTGTGGCCACGTCAGTGTGACGGGCTTGGGTGGAGCTGTCACCGGGATCGCCAAGGCGTCCCGTTAGCACGCGTCCAGAACTAGGTTCTATACGGTGGCTCGCGGATGGTGAGCTGCTGAAATCATCAACATCCGAGAGGCTTCCATCCAATCCTTGAAGAGCCTCTATTTGGGGCTCTTCTATGAACGTTGAGACCTGAAGATCAGGCTGAGGCTCGGCCTGTGTCACGGAAATGGGTATTTCTTGAATTGGTTCAGACACAGGAACCGAGCTGTTGGAGGTTTGGGGTGGTTCGTATTGCGTTGAGACACTTGTCTGTTGGGAGACAAGTGAATGGTCAGGTGGGGTTCGCTCATGCGTCGTTGGGTCGATTACGACGTCTTCTATCCTAGGGGTTGACCCGGCTTTTTCTGACTGAGCTAGTGCAGTCGTGATTGTCTCGGGAATATCTATTAGTGGTTGTTCTAGTGGTTCGGCATGTGGACGTTCCTCGAGTGATTGGTCTGGGATTATTTGTTGGGGTGTAGTTGGCGGTTCGTGTGTAATTGCCTCGGTTTCTGTGTTCTCTATAGGTATCTCACTCTCTCTTTCGCTCTCTCTCAATTCAGCTCTCTCAGTCTCACTCACCCCTGGGTTAGACTCAGGTGGGTTGTCCTGTGTCATGGGGTGGGGAACTTTGTAAACTTGCAGTAGGCATCGATATAGTCGGGGTTTGCTAGGATGAGTAATTCGTGAGGTATTGGCATTGCTTTGCGCGAGTATTTCTCATCAGTCTTTCCCTTTTGAAGGTAGCGTAGCTTGGGTGGGGTGTAGTTTTCTTCTACGGGTCTTGATGGTATCCCCGGGATTGTGGTCACAAAATGGTAGATGATAAGTGAGAACCACCGGGGATAGGGCAGATTCTGTGGCTTTTTGGACTTTGTTCGTTGGTGAAGTTGATCGTCTAGGTCTGTCATGATAAGCTTAGCAAAGTCATAATTTCTTCCAAACACGATCCCGTGGAAGATGCGAAGGATTGTGATATTGCATCTATCCCATCCTGAGTGCTTGGGTGAGAAGCACTTATTGACAAATGCAAAGAGCGTTCGCCAAGGATGCGGGATCATGTTGTTCTGAAAATGGGAGACAAACTTGATCGGCGTGTAGTATCCCATCTTCATCATGTCCTCCAGAAGCTCATTCTCGGAAGCCTCAGGTTCGTAGTGAGGTTGACTTGGCAATCTGAGGATACTCCGAAAGAGTTCTCTTGTGATACTGACATTCTCGTTTGTTATTTGAGCCTCGTAGTATATACTGTTGTCTTGAGCAATTTTGGTCTTCATCGTCCCCCAGAATTGTTGAAGGTAAACTGTCGGAACTTGGACCGAGGCCGAAAAAGCATATCCAAGGTGATGGTTCTTCAGAATGGATAATATAATTTCGTCTTTGCACTTGAAGGTGTGAAGGTCAAGTTGGAAATTATTGTCCTTGATCGTTATCCATTTTGAGGTTGGGTAGACCATGTCCGTGGGTGTCATCATCATCATTTTTTTGTTTTGATAATGACACCGGGAAGTGCTTCGGAAACTGCAATACAAAGAACAAACGAAATTAGAGATATTAGAGATGTGATATTGTAAAGATAGAATTATAATACAAATGTTGTTTGAAGAGGATAAACTCGTTTGGTGAAAAACTTGGCCCATTCTTGCTTGGCCGATTGATGTTCAAAGAAATTTTGGCCGAAAATTTTTCTAAGTATGGTTTGCGGGTTGATAAAGAAAGGAATTTTGCACTTTGTCTTTGTGTTGATGTTGCGAATGAAGAGGTTTGCGGTTTGACTAGAGAACTGGTTTGCGAATTCCATATTGCAAATTCTGCGAGAAGTTAGACAAAAGGACTTTGAAAATTCTGAAATGCGAACTCAAATGTTTGCGGGTTGAGCTGAAAAGGATTTTGCGAATTTGAGGATCGCGAATTTGGGATTCGCAAAAGTGACCAAGTCAACAATGAGTCACAAATGCTAATTCGCAAAGTGCATCTTGCTAATACCAAAAGTCGCAAACTTAGGATTCGCAAAGTAAAATTGTCAAATTAAACAAAGAAAACAGTTCACGAATTGAGGTTTGCGTACTGAGAACCTCGAATTTAGAATTCTCAAAGTATAGTTCATCCTTTTAAAATATTCGCGAACCAAAAGGTTTGCGATTTTGACTGAGTCAAATTGAGATTGAACTTGCAAAAAAAAAACAGATTTTGGGTTCGCAAAGCTGTGCTTAGAGGAATCAAACTAATAACTTGAAATAAAAAATAAAGATTAGCAAGAAAAGCATACCCAGACAGAAAAACGAAATTTCTAGCCAGAGATACCCTAATCCCATACTAAAAACGTCTACAATCATTCATAGATAATCTGTATTTCAAATAATACAACAGAAAACAACCCATAAACTTTGAAAATCCCTCTGTTCTTCATGATTCGAACCTGCAACACTGAAGAATTGCACTGTAAAAAATATATCAACTGATTTCTTACCACCGAGGAGTTCCTGAGAGCTTGAATAAGACCGAGAAACACAATACGAGGACTGAAAAATGCTAATGGAGCTGCGAGTGAGTTTTGCGGATTGACTGTTGTTTGTGTATTTGAGAGTTTTGCGTGTTTGAGGGAGGTTTGCGAATTGATGAATTAGAGAAAGTCGCGAATTAGGGTTTAAGAACACTTAGCGGGCCTGAAGAAGAAGTAGAATGGGCTGCGAATTCTCCTTAGAGGGCCCACAAGGTTTGCAAATTTAGTGTAATTCGCAAAGTTGGTGGAAATTGCGAATTGGAGAGTTCGCAAAATGGATGCTGTAAATTTGCAAAGTTGATCTTTGACCAGTCAACTCAAAAGAGAATTCGCGAATTGCCACTTTGGGAATTCAGTCGTAGTTCGCGAATTCCCATTTTGCGAATTCAGTCCTAAGTTAGTGATATTAGAGAGAGCTTTGCATGCTTGTGTAATTGATTTTTTTTTAATGAAATCTACGAGTTTTTCAAAATAGATTTTCATCGTGCAGGATCCAATATTTGAAGAAAAATCTCTAACCTTAGTCAAAAAATCGTCTTAATGTCGGGACACTAAATGACTAAGTTCCCCCTCCTTATTGTTTATAAATAGATGTGTCTCAAACCTCAATCTAAGTATCAAAGAAAAACTTACTCATCCCTCATTTCCTCATTTTTGCGCATACAGATGAATTGGCAGAAGCGGGAAGAAGAGAGGAAGCTCAAAGAGCAGGCAGAATTAAGGCGTGACTTTGAGCATAATTTAGATATGCTGGTTTTTGAGCTTTTCCTTTTATTGTGTTTGTTCATCGCTTTTGTAGCTGTTATGTATTGTATTCTCACAGGACGCACAAGCTTTTGAGAGCATTTTGTTGTATTATGGATGTTTTGAGTGTTCTTCGTTATCTGGAACGGTTTAATGTTATTGAATGATTAATTTTCGAAAACACTTACTCCCCCTTAATATTTTGGATTTTAGAGTTAAGCTCCCCCTAAATGGAATGCCTATCGAGACTCTAACAGGTTTTAATTAGTAGATAACTTACTTCCCCTCGATGCATGGATATTGTTGGTCCCGAAATGCACCAAACAAGGAATCAAAGAAGCTAGATGGAATGGAATGGAATGAAAAGGGAGAATTTCTCACCTTGTAGTGTGTGTAGTGTGTGAAAACGAATTTTAGCTTTTTGATCTTTGATTACCTTTCAAAGTGAGTTGGTAACACCTTATATACCACATTAACCCTAGGTATATTAAGGCCCAATCACTAAAATAAAATAATTACAATCTAGTCCAAAGCCCAAGTTAAAGATAATTACATAATTAATCTCAAGACTTAATCTATTGACACAATCAATTAAATATCCTAACAATCTCCCCCTTTGTGTCAATTGTTGGGAGTCTTGAATCTTGGGCGTTGGGATGGTGGATTAGCGTGTGAGTGTTTCGCGAAGCCCTAGTTTGAACTCGAAGGCGCGGAGATTCCTTCGAAGAACCATTCTGTCAGCTATAGCATCAATGAGCTTCGCGAACTTGGATCGGCATAGGGGATCTTCTTCCGAAAGGATACGGCAGATTCTCATGAGTTTGTCTTGGATGATGGTGAGCGTTCCATCTGAGAATTTTGCCACCTCGGAGCAGCGCAGGAGCCTCATCTTTCCCTTGTAGTTCGAGTAGGCGACCGCCGGATCATCTCCGTTGATCACATCGCCCTCTCGATAGTCGTCTGCGTTCTTGAAAGATGGGCGAGTCAGGTTCACCTTCTTCAGATTATGTTCCACCGCCATCTGCAGATCGTGGGTGGCGTAGAATCTGACTTGTCGGAGCATGTGGCGCTTGATAGCCACATATCCCATGGTGACCGGTTCAGCACGTACGAGATGTCCAGAGCTTCTGAGGACGAGTCTGAACTGTTTCAGGGATTCCAGCATGCTGTATAGGTCACCCAGGCGCAGAAACTTGAAGTCCGCCTCACTGACTTCACTGTAGCTCTCATCCTGCCTCATTACCGTGAATACTGGGTAATGGACAGGTCCTTTGGACTCTTGGCGGAGGTCAGTGACTTTGCAGATGGGGGCCCGACTCATTTCCTGAGCGACGTTTTCCTCATCGGACAGCGTCCTATCTGTGCATTTGTGGCACAGAAGGCTCCATCGATAGAGTTGCTTCTTTCTCTCTGTCCAACTTTGGATGTTCATCAGCTCGTACTCGTCGAAGGTGGTGACGATCTTCTCCTTGCGCCGCCAGATCCTCTTCCTGATCTCTTCCTGAAATGGTGCCGTGATCTTCTTGTTTTCCCACGGTGCTTCCGGTATATCCACCGTGGGCACATCCGTCTGAGCAGCAGGGGCCTCAGTTTGCTGCGCTTGGAATTGCAGGATGTTCTCGAGCTCGGCCGGTTCCGCGTTGTATTCCTCTCCGTTCTCGTCGTCTGCGGTGTTGATCAGCGTAAGCGAGGCCTCCATGAGCAGACGTCGAGCATTTTCCACCAACTTCCTAGCTGCTACTGCATCGGCGGGCGTGTACAGCCATTCATCATTGAAGATGTAGGCTTCGATCTCGTTCTGAGCGCAGTAGACATCCTCGGAAGCCAGGTTGGGATCGATGTTGAGAGGGGTATGGCTGTGTGGTGGCGAGGGAGCAGCGTCGGAGGAGTCTGTGGATTGTGGGGATGGAATTGGTGGAGATTCTGGTGGTTCGGTTGAGGTGATGGTTTTGGCAAGGATGATTTGGGTGACGAGTGGTGTAGATGTGGTGGTGACCTCTAAC
Organism: Craterostigma plantagineum; assembly: GCA_027422505.1. Taxonomy (NCBI): domain Eukaryota; kingdom Viridiplantae; phylum Streptophyta; class Magnoliopsida; order Lamiales; family Linderniaceae; genus Craterostigma; species Craterostigma plantagineum. Next base: position 38,084 of record JAPQWV010001267.1, read on the forward strand.
GTCGATGTGACAGTTAGAGGTTCGGAAACTGTGAGTGGAGACGGTGTGGGGGTGGTCTCTATCGCCGATGTGACGATTAGAGTTTTGGAGACGTTGGTGTGTGGTGGTGAGGGTGATTTGGTTAGTGACTCGGGGTTTATGGAATGGGATGTTTGGCTAGTGGGTTGTGAGGTTTCTGTTGCGGGTGCCGTTTCAGGTCCAGAGGAGGAGGGCGTCGTCGATTGTACGAATCCTTGGGATTGTGCGCCAAGCTGCCTATTTATCTCCCCCTCGCGGCGATCTTGATCATCATCTTGATCGTCGCGTCTGGTCCTGCTGGTCTCGCCTTGAGTACGGCAAGACAATGGTTGCGTCATGATGCTCTTCATCTGCTGTTCCTCCTCGTCGAGTTCCGTCATTGACTCGAAGCGAGCTCTGAGGATGTAGAAGAGCTCCTTGGCGGAAATGGAGGAGAGAACAGCTTCTGCGTCCTCATGTTGCTTTGGTGGTGGCGTCTCCGGGGCCACACCTTTGCCTTTGTCGACCGTGGACGCTTCGAGACGCGCGTAGACTTTATCCAAGATTGACGCCTCAAGAGTCTTTGCAAACTCTTGAAGGCGTGTCTCTAGCGCGGTCTCGGTGACGAAATGGGGTAAATCTAACAAGTTGGAGTCACGAAGAACTCCAACTGACACCGATTCGGTGAATATCGCCGATCGGCCGCCCGTTTGCACAGGACAGGAAAAGACGGGGTCACGCAGACTTTCCGTTGACATTATCGATGAGACAGACTCAATCGACAGATGGCCTAGGCTCACGGTTGTTGTGATGTTGGCCGTGCTAGGTCTTCCGCTCTCAGTCACAGAGACTTCACCGAGCGTTCTGACAGAATCACGAAGACTCTGTAGTGCGGTAGAAGGTGTATGTGTCCTAGAAACGTAAGGAATTATGGGGAGTGAGGGCACTAGACTCGATGTGCATGAAGAGGATGCAGTCTGAGGCGAGGGACTGCTTGTTTCAACATCGATCACCTCCAAGTGGGGTGTCGATGGTATACGTGGCTCCTCGTGGGATGAAATAACTTCCTGTAGAGAGGAAGATAAGTGGCTTGGTGGGGTTGTTTGCGTGGTTGAGCCAGATGCCACGACTTCTACTCGGGAGGTGAACACATCACCTCCTGTACCTATTGGTTCGGCTCGGCTTATTTGTGGCGGAGGAGGTCGATCGTGTTTTTGTTTCGATCGACGCTCCGTGGAGCGGCTTACGTCATCCTCACGCGACCGTTTTTTTTTAGAGCGCGGGTGGAGGAGGATGCGGCGCGACTCGTTGACTTTTTGGAGGTGGTGGTGGGGGGTTGGCTAGTCCCGAGGTTAGGAGCAGGGGGGTTGATCTGCTCCATAGGGACAGAGGATAGAGGGTGCGGGCTTTCTCGGAAGGAGGCGGTTGAGGCACGGTATTCTTGGACGTGCGGGTTGGTTGGGTCGGCGTAGGCGAGCACGTCGTCCGGGATCACCATTGCGTGTCGATCCTTCGCCGGTGTGTTCTTCTTGGCGAACTTCTCGACAGTTGGTATCTGAAAATGTTCTGCTGCCGGACGGATGCGGATGTTGGTTGAGTGTAGGCGGAAGTGCTTTATTAGAGCTGGGAGCCATCGCATGTACGGGACGAACCGGTTCGTGACTCCCTTGGCGATTTCCCGGTCACGTCTCTGGATCATCGAGACTAGGTCCACCCAGATGATGTCGGCGTAGTTGTACTTGCGGTTGTGAGCGATGCCGGTCATGATTGTGAGGATTTGAATGTTGCCGCGATCCTGACCAGCATGCTTTCCAGACATGCACTTGTTCACCAGCAGGTATAGTGTCCGCCAGGGTTGTGGTAGGTTGCGGGTTGTGACTTCACTGAGGACAAGTGGGCCTTTCTTCTTCTTGGCATCTGGTTGATAGCCCAGTCTGTCGATGTCTTCAATGAGTTGGTCGTGAGTGGGTGGTGGATCGTATGGTGAGTAGACCGGGAGTTGAAGAACTTCTTGGAGTATTCTGGGAGTGAGGACGACGGTTTCTTGATCGATTTTAGCGGATAGGGTCTTGGCAAGACGTAGTGGTCCAGCTATTTGTAGCGTATGCCAGAATTGTTGAAGGTACACCTGAGCTTCTGGTTCGCCATGAGTGAGGCGTGGCGAAGTGGGTGTCCTTTGAGAATCTCTATAATTACAGGGGCATCGCACCGAAAACTGTCCAAGTCCACTTTGTAGTTGTTGGGAACCAGGGCCGCCCATTGATTTAGTGGGAAGATCTCCTCGGCTGGTGGTACATAGGTACGCGAGTGGAGTTCGATGCGAGCGACTTCCCTTTGGATGACAGCCGCCTCAAGTGCCTCGAGTGTACTTTGGTCTTTGTCCGTCATTTCTGTGCTCGACAATAATTATAAGATGAATAGTGTGGTCTAAGTCACAAGAATGATAGAATTGCCCAAAATTATGTATAAGAAAAATTCACAATAAAGCTAGGTTAGGGTCCCCCTTAAATAGTTGATAAGATTGAAATTTGAAAAATTTCGCATTTTGTGTAAAATTTAGTAAGTACGGAAAATTTTCGCAAGTTAAGAGGTCTCGCACTTTGTAAAAATTTTCGCATGTTATGAGAGGAAAAAAAATCGCAACTTATCAGATATAGAAATTTTCTCAAGTTTCAAGAAATTTCGCACTTAGTCACAAAAATCTCACACGTTAAAAAAAATTTCTCAAGTTTCAACATTTCGCACTTAGCCACAATTTCAGAATTTCAAAATCTCGCACGTAATGATAGTTTTCTCATGTTTCAAATGTTAAGTAATTTCTCATGTTGCAAAATTTCGCACTCAGCATATAATGAAAATTTCGCGGATTGAAAAATGTTTGTGGATTGAGAAATTTTTGTTCACTGTAAATGCGAGTTTATGAAATTTTCGCGGGTTGAAACATCTTTGTGGGTTGAGAAAAATTTGTTCACTGTAGATGCGAGTTTACGAAGGTTCCGCGGGTTGAAACATCTTTGTGGGTTGAGAAAAATTTGTGTTCACTGTAGATGCGAGAAAGTGAAGATGCGAAAAAAAATGTATAATGAGGTGAAGTGTAAAAAATTTCGCGAGGCTTCACATACTGTAGCAGCGAGGTTTTAAAAAATGTAAATTCTCATTCGAAAGTTTCTCTGATAAATTTCGCGGGGCTACACTCACTGTAGCGCAGAATTTTTCTCGGGTACATTAAAAATTTTGCGGGCTACACTCACCGTAGTGTAAGAATTTTAAAAATTTCGCGGGGCAACACTTACAGTAGTGCAAGAATTTTTCTCGGGTACATTAAAAATTTTGCGGGCTACACTCACTGTAGTGTAAGAATTTTAAAAATTTCGCGGGGCAACACTTACAGTAGTGCAAGAATTTTCTCGGGTAAGTTAAAAATTTCGCGGAGCTCATCTCACTGTAGCAGCGAATTTTAACATTTAAAGCAATTTTTCTGAGAAAGTTTCTCGGTGATTAAAGAAAAATTCGCGGGGCTTATGGTACTGTAGCAGCGAAAATTTAACAATTTAAAGCACTTTATCTGAGAAAATTTCGCGGTGAAGAACATAGTTGAAAACAGCGAAGCGACGTAATAAATTTTAGCCCTAGACCTACTCAAATCTTAACCAAAATGCTGTAATCTGGGCTCAATCGATTCGTAATTGAATGGGTAATGCATATTTGGGGATTTCAGACAAAGAGAACCTAGCATACATGCGATTCAGAGCCGAGAAAATATAAACCCTAACTTAGCAGTTTTAATAAAATGGGCAAAACATGGTAAAATCGAACAGAAATTGGGTTATTTAAGACGCATTCATACCGAAAAACTGATTTGCGATGATGGAGTTAGCAGGAAATGAAGTTTGAATGCAGATTTGACGAAGAAGACGATGCGAGGAGTTGCGAATTTTTGACAGAGGGGTTGCGAATTTTTGAGAGAGAGGTTGCGAAAATTTTTTAAATTTTCTCGGGATCTTTAGGATAATGAGAAAAAATGTTAAGGGTTTTGGGGTTTTACGATTGGAGACACTGTACATGCGAATTTTTGAGTAAATGGGCCGAAAATTCGCGGGCTTGGTCAAAACCTCAACTTGGCTGAATTTCGCGGATTTGGTCCCAATTTTGACTCTTTTTGACCAGAGAAATTTTAAATTCAGTCCAAAATTTTGATTAGTCCGATTTTGACTCAGTTTGACCAGACTTTAAAATTTCAACCCAAAATTTTTTCAAATTTTTTTTTTTTTTTTTTTTTTTTTAAATAATAAAAAATAAGGAGCTCCCCCTTAATCGCAAAACTCCCCGTTTTAAATAATGAAATATCAGACGCTCCCCCTTAATTGAAAAATTCCCGTTTTAAATAACGAAATATCAAACGCTCCCCCTTAATCGAAAAACTCCCCCCCAAAAGACATAATCCATGAGACACATAAAAATTCAGAAGACACATAGATAATAGAGTGAAGTGGAAAGGAAATATGTACACTTAATCAGAGTTCATGTAGAGACGATTGATCACAACTGAATATTCAACATGCCCAACATAGTCACTAGGTGTTGGAATCGTTTGATATCCAACGGTTTTGTGAAAATGTCGGCCAGTTGATCTTCGGTTGTGACGTAGTGCAATTCAATTGTCCCTTGTTCTACATGTTCTTTGATGAAGTGGTGGCGAATATCTATGTGTTTTGTTCTAGAGTGATGTACTGGATTACTCGTCATCGCAATAGCACTTTTTGAGTCACAATAAATGGGAATTTTATCAATATGAATATTAAAATCTCGTAGTTGGGTTCTCATCCACAAAAGCTGTGAACAGCAACTAGCGGCGGCGACATATTCTGCCTCCGTCGACGAAGTTGAGACACAGTTTTGTTTTCGAGACGACCAACTTACGAGTTTACCCGCCCAAGAAGTGTGCAGCTCCAGAGGTGCTTTTTCTGTCCATCTTGCATCCTGCATAATCCGAGTCAGAGAATCCAACCAGCTTGAAGTCCGATTGAGTGGGGTACCACAAACCCAGATTGGGTGTCCCTTTAAGATAGCGGAGAATCCTTTTAACAGCAGTGAGGTGGGATTCCTTTGGTGTTGCTTGGAAACGCGCGCAGATGCCTGTCGAGAGAACGATATCTGGTCGGCTAGCAGTGAGGTACAGAAGAGATCCTATTATCCCTCGATAGATGGTTTGGTCAACTGGAGCACCCGATGGGTCCGCATCGGGTCGGCCAGAGGGAGACATAGGTGTTGCAGCAGTCTTAGCATCCTTCATTCCGTATTTCTCGAGAATGTCATGGATGTATTTGGACTGGTTGATGAAGATTCCGTCGGGGAGTTGCTTTACTTGAAGGCCAAGAAAGAAATTCAGCTCGCCCATCATACTCATTTCAAATTTTTCCTTCATCAATTCTGCGAACTCTTCACATAGTTGTGGTTCAGTTGATCCAAAAATGATATCATCGACATATCTGTACAATCATGATGTCCGGGCCACTCCGCTTGGTGAAGAGGGTTGTATCCAGAGATCCTTTCTTGAATCCAGACTGAACGAGGAAATCTGACAGGACGTCATACCAAGCTCGGGGAGCCTGTTTTAGTCCGTAGAGGGCCTTGTAGAGTCGATATACGTGATGAGGAAACTCTTCACTCAAGAACCCTTCAGGTTGATCAACGTACACTTCTTCTTTGAGAAATCCATTCAGAAATGCCGTCTTCACGTCCATTTGGTAGACTTTAAAGTTCTTGTGAGCAGCAAAGGCAAGAAACATTCGTATGGCTTCGATCCTGGCAACTGGGGCAAAGGTTTCATCGTAGTCGATGCCTTCTTGTTGGTTATACCCCTTAGCCACAAGTCTTGCTTTGTTGCGAATAACAACACCATCTTCATCCTTTTTGTTCTTAAAGATCCATTTTGTGCCGATAATGGACCTATTGTGAGGTCGTGGTACGAGTTCCCAAACTTGTAGGCGTTCAAACTGATTTATTTCCTCCTGCATTGCAATCAGCCAATCAGGATCATTGAGAGCTTCTGCTACTCGTGATGGTTCGACTTGACTGAGATAGCAAGCAAACAAGCTTTCATTCATCGTAGCTGAACGTGTCGAAACACCGGATGTGGGATCCCCAATAATCTGATCGGTAGGGTGAGATCGAGCCCAAAGTGGCACGTTGGTTTGTGAGGAGCTGGCCGCATTAGTGTCTACTTGAAGCTCATTAGATTGGGGCCCGATGTCCGAAGAAGAGATCTCAATCGTATTTAATTGAGAGGGTTCAGCATCAGGATCAGCAATATTCCCAGGGTTGGGTAGAATGTCGTCTTCGTTAAGATTGAGTGCATCCATGTTTGGAGGGACGACGTTATTGCCGGTAGCTGGTGGTGTAGGTGGAGTGGGTGCAGCGGTAGGTTGAGTGGTGGCGACGGGAGTCTTGGGAACTGGGTAGAAGTACTCGAAGAGCAGATCGAGATCCAATTCGCCACAATTGCCCTCAGATGAGGAAGTTCCCGCCTTTGAAGGTTGACCTTTTGTCAACGACTGTAGAAGACCTGGTTCTGGACTGATATGGCCAGAAGCTATTAGATCGCCTTCGCTTTCATCAAAAGAGACATTCGTGCTTTCTATTACTGACCATTTCTCCTTAAGATAGACTCTGTATGCCTTTGAATTCAGTGAATATCCAACAAAGATGCCTTCAAGAGCTTTTGGATCAAGCTTCCCAAGATGTTGGCGATCATTGGCAACAAAACATCGGCAACCGAAGACCCTTAGATAAGATATATCGGGGATACGACGGTTATTCAGCATCTCGTATGGGGTGCGGTTGAATCTCTTGTGGATGGAAGCCCGGTTCTGTGTGTAGCAAGCCGTTTGAATAGCTTCGCCCCAAAGAGAATGAGGAAGTCCGGATTGGATGAGAAGAGTCCTTGCAGCTTCAACTAGTGTCCTGTTCTTGCGCTCAACGACACCATTCTGTTCCGGTGTCTTCACAGCTGAGAACTGCTGAGTGATGCCCTGAGTGGCATAGAAATCACTGAGTTTTTTGTTCTTAAACTCAGTTCCGTTGTCACTTCTGATAATCCGAACCTTCTGTTGATGGAGTGTTTGGGATGTAACAACAAACTCGATAATTATATCAGGAACTTCATCCTTTGTACGAATGAGTTTCGTCCACGTGTAGCGTGAAAAATCGTCGACTATCACCAGAATATACCGTCTTCCTCCGAGTGTGGCCGTAGGCATTGGGCCACATAGATCCATATGTAAGAGTTCGAGGATGAGCTTAGAGGACGGTGTTTCCTTAGAGACATGAGACGATCGCTTCATCTTCCCCAATTCACAGGCAGAGCAGAGATGTTCCTTATGATATGTTAGTTGGGGTAGACCGTTGACGAGTTTATCTTGACGCAGTTTGTTGATAGTCTTGAAATTGAGATGTGAGAGACGTCGGTGCCATAGATCATTCAACTTGGGTGCAGCCCGAGAGAGAAGGCATACTGGTCGAGAGGTCGTGAGATTGAGTACGTAGAGGTGAGACGTGCGCGTTCCAGAAAGAAGTGGCAGTCCCGAGGCATCTATGATGCTGCAGATATCAGATTCGAAGAGAACCTTGTATCCTTTGTCGCAGAAACGACCAATGCTGAAGAGATTGTAGCTCAAACCCTCAACGTAGGAGATGCCCTTGATCGTCAGTTTGTCATGGACGAGATCACCAGTTCCGAGAATTGGCGCCATTTGACTGTTTCCGAAGGAGACCCTTCCGAGATAGCGCTCGGAGAAGTTGCTCAGCAGCTCCTTGTTCCCCGTCATGTGTGTGGAGCAACCCGAGTCTAGATACCACACATGACAGACCTGCAATCATTAGCAAATGTTGGGTCCCCGTTTACTGACGGGGCATTCTCGTGAAACAAATAAAGTTTTTATGCACTTAATGGGAAATGTGGATTCTAAATCAGATTGTGTTGATTCTAATTTAGCTTTCCCTTTGTCGTTTGCTTGATTAGGCGAGATTGTAGTTTTTCTAACCCATATTTTCCTAATTCGTGCTTGCATGTATGGTGCCGTATACATGAATTGGCGTGGGTAATGTGGTCGTCGTTTTCGTGCTTCGGTTTTGGTCACCTTTGGCTTGCGAGAAGTGGGTGAGTTTACGTTTGTCGACGAGAGACGCTTTCGCTTGACCTTAGGCTTTGGTGAGATGGGAGAATTCGAAGACGTCGCAGAGAAGGTTCGCTTGCGAGGTCGGAGTGTTGCGTGTTCATGTGTTTCATATTCGTGAAATCGTGGGAGAACAAAATCATTGCAGCAGCACATAGACATAAGCTTGGTAAAAGAAAGATAAGTTTTGGCAACATAGTTGTCTACGACCTTAGGACATTGGGATTCAGTACATAGAGAGGAAAGACGAATATAGGATGATCTTTTCTTCTTGTCATCGAAGAGCGGATTTGCCTTTGTCTGATACGAGCTGCTTTCCAGAGACGTCGAGCTCACATTCCCTGTTTCCATAAGAATACTAGAGTTAGTGTTAGAACATATGTCAGCTTCAGGAGTCATTTTCGCCGTCCTCTTACATTTACATGTTAGAGAATCGGGTACTTGACTTGATGTGGAGGGATAGTTCGTATTGGGAAATTTTTCTAGTGTGTAGATTTTGCTAAGTAGCTCATCTCGCTCTTTTGCAAAGGCCTTCCTTTCTACTTCTAGTTGTCGTTCAAGTTCTGCTATGAGTAGCAGTTTCTTTGGGATGTAAGTACGAGAAATCACATCTTGAGAAGCGACTTCCTGTTCTTTATTAGGGAGTAAGGTTTCGACATTCTCTGGGAGTGAGGATATCTTAGTCTTATCTCTAATATTCAATTCTGTGTAGTCATACGCGATTTCTGCCCAATGAATGTTCTGTTCTCTTGTTTCTTCTGAGACGGTAGCGAATGTTGATCTCACAAATGGTTTAAGTTGCGGGGGGGCACCATTTCTTGTTTGCAAGAACGTAGTGTTGCACATGTTATATCTTTTAACTATAAGCGGTGTTGGATTGCAATTGCTAGACAGTCCGATCCCCCTCCTGGCGTTGTAGAATCCTGTTTCCATTGGTTGGTTCAAAAGGCTTAAGATGTGTGTGTTTTCGTTTCTAAGGTGAAGTTGCTCTTCAAGTTCTTTCACCTTGCGGTATAGCCTAACTCTTTCCTTTGTAAGCAGTTCATATTGGGAGGCCGTCAGGAGGCGAGAGGTTTCACATGAACTTATGGCTAGTGTAGTTTCCTTAACCTTAGTCTCACTTTGTTTGTTCTTGCTTTGCAGACGTTTGACTAAAGCTTCAGAGGCTATTAGACGTTCGTTTGCACAGGCAAGTTCTTCTACTTTTAGACTAAGTAAGGCATAGTTGTTTTCAAATTTTAGCTTAAGTTCATCATAATCCCTAGCGTCTACGGTGGGTTTCTTAATGGCGTGTCGGTGAGTAAACACATCATCTAGGTGTGAGATTCGTACCTCAGACGCAGCGTTGGTAGGAGTATTAGCTGTGTTTTTCACCGGTGTGATCCATCTCCTCGTCCTCGTCATGTTCGACCAGCCTTGCCATGCAGCAATCTTCATCCTTAGGCTCCTCGTCTTCTGAAGTGTCATTCACCCATTCAGCTTCTTCGGTGAGTAGAACTTTCCCACTTTCCATCTTGCGGGTCATTCTGGCCTTACGGTCGTAGTAGCCGGAGTCCTTCACGCGTGGGGCATGGCATTCTTTGGCAAAGTGGCCTATCTTTCCACATCGAAAGCACTTCACAGACTTTTGAGGTGCGGCGGAGTCCTCTTCTTTCTTTGTTGGCTTGGCTTCCTCTGCTGGAGTGAACTTTTTGGTGCCGCTATAGGTTCTTTGGCGATTGGAGGAGGATGAGGATTTTTTCCCGATCTTCTTTGAGACCAACTTGGTGAGCATTGCCAGTTGCTTGCGTATATCACGAACATCTTCGTCTGATTCGGTATCTGCTTCGGATCCTGAAGAGGTGTCCGATACAACAGCTGGTAGCTTTCCTTTGTTCTGTTTAGTCTTAGTGGTGGAAGATCGTTCATTGGTTTTGTTTGAGAGGAGGGCCAGTGGGTCGACTCGAGTGTTGGTGGACTGAGGTTGCACATAAGGAGCATAGGCAGACAGACTGTCATAAAGAGCATGGATGGAAGTGTTGGAGAGGTCCTTACTCTGAATCATCATCACGATTGCATTGCCCCAATGAGGTTTGAGGCTACCAAGGAAGCGGTTATTGATATCGAATTTGTCCCTCGAGATCCTGGCTTTCTTGAGTTCATTGATGACCTTCAAGTATCGGAGGTATGTGTCGCGCAGTTCCTCTCCTTCATAGGCCTGGAAGTGTTCATACTGCGAGAGACATGCTGATTTCCTCCCCTGTGCACTTTCAGTTGTGCCAGCCATAATTTCAGCAAGTTCATCCCATATCTCCTTGGCAGTTGTGCAGCACTCAACGTGACCGTAGACCTCGTTTCCCAAAGCCTGGAAGAGGTATCCTTTGGCAGTCTCGTCGGCCTGTTCGCGAGCCAATTCATCCTCATTGATGGGACCTCTTGGAGTGCGGCGTTCATCCATGGGAGGATTTGCGTTTGGCTGTGCAGGGATAATTGTCCAGAACTGTGCTGGGCCGTTGAAGATGGAGTCCAGAAGATATTGAGAGAGTGGTGCGCCTTTGTTCCTGATGAACGTGAGGAAGCGGTTTGTCCATATGCTATAGTCGCCTTGTCGCAGCATCGGAGGCCTGGTGTCGGAGCCCACTATGGAGATGTCGTTCGTGGTAGACATGGTTGGTGCAGTCGAATCGTCCGTGGTTTTGATCTTGCGTAGATAAGAAGTTAGTAACGAACGAGATGAGAGAGATGAGTTTAACGAGCAGAGTTTGTGAAAAATTGTTCAAAGAATTTCTTAGAACTACGTGAGCGTGTGTGATGGTCGATAATGTATGAACGAGAATATATCTTGAATTTAAGGGAAGTCTTAGAAATTTTAAATCGAGACTTGTGGGGCGAATTTCAACACGAGAAATTTTTGGACATGAGAGTAAAATTTTGGACCCGAGAAATTTTGATGATGAGAAAAATTTGGTATATGCGAAAAAGAATTTTGTAACCGAGATATAAAGTTTCGTGGATATGACAATCGTGATTTCAAAGAAAAATTTCTCGGATTTTTGATAAATTTTGTATGAGAGAATGATCTCAGTTAAGAGTTTTAAAGTTTCGCAAGAAAATTTTGCAAGTCACAAAATTTCGCAATGGGAGTTGAAGAGTGGTTTTTGGAAATTTTTCGCAATGGGAAACTTTCGCATCAAGAGATGAACAGTGTAAGCAAGAAAATTTCGCGTGTTAAGGAAACTTTCGCATCGAGAGGTGGACAGTATGGTTTTATGAAATTTTCACGGTATAAAATTTTCGCAGATATAAGGATTTTAAAGCTTCGCAAGAAAATTTTCGTAAGTTATAAAACTTTTCGCATGTTGAGAATTTTTAAAGTTTTGCAGAAGTATTTTTCGCAAGTGATAAATCTTTAGCAAGTTGAGAATTTTAAATCTTCGCACTAGAATTTCGCATGAAGGAAAAATTGCACGAAGAGAATTTTAAAGCTTTGCAAGAAAATTTCGCAAGAAATAAAATTTCACAACGTTATGAAAATTTTCGCGGCCAAAAGAAATTTTGGAGTAAGCTTTCTTGGATTTGGAATTTCTCGGATTATGAGAGTAAACAGTTGCGAAAAAAATGTATAAGTGAAAGATTCGCGGCTTAAATTCTCGGATCTTGATACTAGGCAGTTGCGAAAAATGCAGTTTAAGGAAAAGTTTCGCGGTTTTAAAAAATTCTCGGGATAAAATTTCGCGGACAAAAAATTTTCAGGCTTCGCAAGAAATAATTTCGCAAGTTTGGAAAAGAAAAAAATTTCGCAGCTTAAAGAAATTCGCGGAATGAACTTTCTTGGATATGAAATTTCTCGGATTTTAAAGGCGGTAGTTGCGAAAAAATGCAGTTTAAGGGAAAGTTTCGCGGTTTCAAAGATTCTCGGGATAAAATTTCGCGGACAAGAAATTTTCGTGGTCTAGAACGATTCAGCAAGAATTTTCGCGGCCAGAACATCGATGTACTGTTCCATTGCCTTCATGCGTTTTTGCCAGAAAATCGTCTCGTTCTCGCTCAAATCTCAACCAAAATCGCTCAAACTTGATCCTAAACTTCAGAAATTCTTCCCTAACACATAATCGACCGATTTGTGAGCTAAAAACAACAAAAAAAGGATCAAATCAACCAAAACAGAGAATGGCCGAAATGACTTTTTCTGGAAAACTTTTGCTTAAATCTTGCTCAAAACTCGTTAAAACTGATCCAAAAGTGTTCTAAAAACATTTTAGGCCTAGGATCGATCTGGGGAAAGGTTTTAAACACAAAAACAACACATAAAACCCCAAAACGAAACCAAAATGCCGAAACTAGTATTTTGCTCAAAACACCTTTGATCTTTCTCGGAATCGAACGAAACTGGATTCAAATCAATGCAGATCGATCCACGTTCGCTCTGATACCACTTGTTGGTCCGAAATGCACCAAACAAGGAATCAAAGAAGCTAGATGGAATGGAATGGAATGAAAAGGGAGAATTTCTCACCTTGTAGTGTGTGTAGTGTGTGAAAACGAATTTTAGCTTTTTGATCTTTGATTACCTTTCAAAGTGAGTTGGTAACACCTTATATACCACATTAACCCTAGGTATATTAAGGCCCAATCACTAAAAATAAATAATTACAATCTAGTCCAAAGCCCAAGTTAAAGATAATTACATAATTAATCTCAAGACTTATCTATTGACACAATCAATTAATATCCTAACAGATATAGCATTTCTCCCCCTCGATGTATTGCCATCAGCATTGGCGCTACATCGACTTATTGAAAAACAGGAAAATTTATTGAAAAATAGAAAGTAAGCGAAAAAAAATAGAGTCCTAATTAACTAATTAACATAGTAAACACGCGCAGAATAAGAGAGAAGTAAAACATAGCAAATAGATAAATAGTGAACTGTAGGAAGGCATAATTGAAATTAAAAATTGAGGTTCAACATTCCCAACTTTGCAACTAAGAATTGGAAGCGTTTTTCATCCAATGCTTTTGTAAGTAAATCGGCTAGTTGAATCTCTGTATTGACAAAGTACATTTCTATTATGCCTCTTTCTACGTGGTCCTTTATGAAGTGATATCAAAGATCTATGTGCTTAGTGCGTGAGTGATGAACAGGGTTACATGTAATTGCGATAGCACTATTGGAATCACAATAAATAGGAATTCTATTTAGATCAAACCCGTAGTCCCGTAGTTGAGTTCTGATCCACAAAATTTGTGAGCAGCAACTTGCTGCAGCAACGTATTCTGCTTCCGCCGTGGAAGTTGACACACAATTTTGTTTCTTCGAGGCCCAACATACAAGCTTATCGCCTAGGAATTGGATGTGTCCAGAAGTGCTTTTCTGTCTAGTCTGCAACCTGCAAAGTCTGCGTCAGAATACCCTATTAGTTTCATATTTGAATTCTTAGGATACCACAGTCCAAGGTCTGGTGTTCCTTTCAGATACTTCAAGATTCTTTTGACAGCATGAAGATGCGACTCCTTGGGGTTAGCTTGAAATCGAGCACAGAGGCATGTAGAGAATAAGATGTCTGGTCGACTGGCTGTGAGGTAGAGCAGTGATCCAATGATCCCTCTGTAATGAGTAACATCTACAGGTTCACCTAAGTGATCTGCATCGAGGGAACATGAGGTGGACATTGGTGTGCTTGATGATTTGCTCTTGTCGATCCCATATTTTCTGAGAATATCGTGGATGTACTTTGATTGATTGACAAAAATTCCATCCTGAAGTTGTTTGATTTGTAATCCGAGGAAGAATGACATTTCTCCCATCATACTCATTTCAAATTGTGATTGCATCAGAATGCTAAATTCTTCACAAAGTTTTGGGTTAGTATAGCCAAAAATGATATCATCCACGTAGATTTGCACAAGCATAATATCAACACCGTCTTTCTTTACGAACAAAGTAGTGTCAATTTTTCCTTTAGTGAAACCTGAGGAGATAAGAAAGTCGGATAGCACCTCATACCAGGCCCTTGGAGCTTGTTTAAGTCCGTACAGTGATTTGTCAAGTTTGTAAACAAAGTCGGGATGATCAGCATTGAGAAATCCATCTGGCTGTGACACATACACTTCTTCTTTCAGAATTCCGTTCAAGAAGGCTGTTTTTACATCCATTTGATAGACAGTAAAGTCTTTGTGTGCTGCATATGCAAGGAATAACCTAATAGCTTCGATTCTGGCTACAGGGGCAAACGTTTCATCGTAATCAATTCCTTCCTGTTGATTATATCCCTTAGCAACGAGGCTGGCTTTGTTTCGAACTACAACACCATCTTCATCCTTTTTGTTTTTAAATACCCACTTTGTTCCGATCACAGTTTTCCCTTTTGGACGAGGAACTAAGTTCCAGACTTTGAGACGTTCAAATTGATTAATCTCCTCTTGCATAGCCACTATCCAGCTAGGATCCCGTAGTGCGTCAACTACTCTTTTAGGTTCTGTTTGACTCAAGAAACAGGTGAAATGACATTCATTTGAATGTGATCTTCTAGTCGTTACTCCTGTATTGGGATCTCCTATTATTTGATCAGTAGGATGATGTCGAACCCATTTCTTTTCGTGGGGTAATGTCGTTTTGTCTATTGGCGATTCCTCACTTAGTGGATAGTCGATTGCAGACGCGGTAATGTTGCCGGCTGAAGTTGAAGAGGAGGTCTCTGTCTGCGTTGTTGTCAAAGTTGTTGGGATCGAGGCTTCTGCATCTGAGGGAGGAATTGTCTGGTTAGGAATAGGTTCTGAATCATGAGTTGACGAACTAGGACTGGATTCAGTATTTGGAAAGGGATCGGTGGATGGTCTTGTCTGATTTTGAGAGATATATATATGCTCAAAAAGTAGATCCAGATCCAGTTCCTCTTGAGCTTGTTGAGTGAAGCATGTGGGGTTGCTTTGTCTAGAATTGTCAGTTGCTTGTTGATCTGGCTTCAAACTTCCTTTGTCCGATCCCGGTTCTGAAGAGTTCCGTTCAGAGGCATCTCTCGAACACTCTCCTTCTTCTTTATGAGAGTGAATAAGGTGTGATGTTCTAGATACTTGTCCCAAACTGCTATGTCCAGTAGAAAGTTCGAGTCCCTCATCAAAGGTGACATTTATACTTTCAATGATCATCCTTCTGTTTCTGAGAAATATCCTGTACGCCTTAGATTGTGCAGAGTAGCCTACAAAGATTCCTTCAGTTGCTTTTGGATCAAGCTTGGACTTGTCTTCGCGGTCGTTGGCGACGAAGCACTTGCATCCAAAAATTCGAAAATGGGCAATGTTGGGCAGTCTTCCATTTATAAGTTCATAGGGCGTTTTTCCAAATCTTCGATGAATGTTTGTGCGATTCTGCGTATAGCAAGCAGTATTCATTGCTTCAGCCCAAAGGAAATGAGGTAGTGATGATTGGATGATCATTGTTCGGGCAGCCTCTACGAGTGATCGATTTCGCCTTTCGACAACCCCATTTTGTTGAGGTGTGTAGATAGCAGAAAACTGTTGAGTAATCCCTATGGATTCGTAGAAGTCACTGAGCTGTTGATTCTTGAACTCTGTTCCATTGTCTGATCTAACTATTTTAACACTACTCTGGAGTAGGTTCTGTGTTGTTCTGATTAGGTTTGGAATATGTTCGACTGTCTCTGATTTAGTTCGTAAGAAGCGTACCCAAGTATATCGGGAATAGTCGTCGACGATAACCAGCATATATCGCTTTCCACTTATGCTTTCAGTTCGCATCGGGCCACACAGATCCATGTGTAAAAGCTCTAGAGGATGTTGTGTGGATGCTGTGTGTTTTGTAGGATGTGAAGCTTTTTTCATTTTTCCTTTATCACAAGCAGAGCACATATGCTCTTTTTGATACTTCAGTGGTGGTAGTCCAATAGCCAATTTGTTGGTTGACAACTTGTTGAGGGTCTTGAAGTTAAGATGAGATAACCGCTGGTGCCATAAGTCATTTTGAGTTGAAGTTGCTTTGGAGATTAGGCAGATATCAGTCTTTGGTTTGACAGTTCTAATATCAATGGTGTAAAGATTTGTCTTGCGAGTTCCAGTGAGAAGTTCTTCACCATTGGTATTGAGAATCTTGCAAGTTTTCTTTAGAAACACAACTTGGAGTTCAAAATCACTGAACTGTCCTATTGATAAGAGGTTGTGTGTCAGTCCTTCAACATACGAGACTTGTTTAATTGTGAGTCGATTGCATATGAAATCGCCATAACCAAGGATTCTGGCTCCATTGCTATTACCAAAGCGTACCAGTCCTCCTGGTCTATCAACGTAGTTGCTCAACAGTTCCTTTGTCCCAGTCATGTGTGTGGAGCAACCAGAATCTAAGTACCACACATGAAGGGCCTGCAAGAATAAAACTAGAGGGTTTTAGGTACCCATTGAAATATGGGTCCACCACTATTATGTTTGTTAGTCCGTTTAGACTCCCTAGATTTTCCTTTGTTAGTGGATGACACAGAGTCACTAATTATTTCTAGGGTTGGGATTTGTGTTCCTGTAGTTTGAAGCTTTGGAACCCATTTGTGCTCTAGTAAGGGTCTCTTTGTCTTAAGTTTAGACGTGAGTTTTTTTGTTTTAGCAAGTTTGACAGGTTCTTTGATAGCTTTTGATTTTGATTCTTGTCTTGACTTTGTAGTTTTGTTTTGAGGAATTGTTTTGTGAGTTTGTTTGGTGACATGATCACGCACGGAAACCTTTGTTTTTGTTGGAGAAGATAATTTTTTCGATACATGACAAAATAAAGGAGGTACAAAGGTTTTGGAAGGAAAATATTCAATGACAAAAGGTGCATTGAGATCGCGATTCTCCTTCAAGATATCTTCCTTTTTAACCCATACTTGACCCTTCAATGGCTCTTTTGTGGGTCCTGAAAATTTCAATGTATTAGTGCAGGAAATTTTGTCATGTGAAATTAAGGTGTATGAAATTGTGTGTAATCTTAATTTTTCTTTAAGTGAAGATATTTTATGAAGAAGTTTCTGCCTTTCTTCAACAAATGACTTTCTCTCGCTTTCGAGAGTGGAGTGAAGATCACTGATTTTCTTTATGCAATCAGGCATATATCCTGTTGTAAATGTAGCCATCGATGCCTTACTTTCCGAAACACTTGAGGTATCTCCTTCATTTGGGCGTGGAATATCTGACTCAAATTCAGTTATTGCTGGACAACTTCTTTCTTTATAACTATCATTTAATTCTGTGTAGTTAAATGATGTTTGAGTTTTACTATGTATTGGTGTCTCATTTTCACTGACAAAAGGCATGAGATTTGCCAGGCAACCTGTCTGCATGAATTTGAGATCATATAGATAAGGTGAACTTGATATGCCTTGTTTTAACTTGCATGGGTTTTCAAAACCTAGTCCTTTATAGGGATTGTAGAAATCAGCGTTAGCTGGTTTGTTCAAGAATATCGTTTGTTCTGACTGATCTCGTCTGGTTAAGATGTCCTCCAATTTTTTGATTTTGGAGTACAGTCTTTCCCTTTCTTTACATAGTAAGTCATATTTAGTTGTAGCGTCCATTGCCTGATTTCTATGAGATTTCATTTCCTTTTCTAAATCCTTGGCTTTAGTTTCGGATTTTTGTACTAGTATTTCTAGCTTAGCAATCTTTTCATTTGCTACAATTACACGATTCTTCTCACATGCATAATCATATCTAAACTTATCTAATACTACTAAATTCTTCTCTAAGTTAGCTTCTAGTTCCTTGATTTTTCGTTTACCTAATTTGTTAGATTTATATAAGGATAAAAATTCATTTTTCATCTTAAGTAAAGAATCATAATCTGCTTCACTTACCTCCACCATGTCTGAATTGTTAGAGGTTTCCCTGTCTGACTCGCTTCCTTCAGCTCCAGCTCCAACTTCTTCGTCATCCAGCTTGGTCATCAGTGCCACGTTCTCATTCTCGCTGTCTGAGGTATCTTCAAGCCAATGGTCCTCTTCTGCCATTAAGACCAGTCCTTTTTCTTTTTGCTCAACTAATTGAACTTTTCGGCGGTAATAGTTAACATCCTTTTTCTTGGGCATTCTGCACTCTCTAGCAAAGTGTCAATTCTTACCGCAGTTGAAGCATTTGCCGCCTTGATGAGGAGTTTCAGAGTTGTTTTCCTCATCTTGAATCTTTCCTTTAGAGTTGGAGGAAGTTCTTTGACGATTGGAGGAGGATCCAGTCTTCTTATAATACTTCTTCTGCACAAAATTCGAGACCAGAGCGAGTTGCTTAGCAAGATCCTTGAGGGTAATCTCCTGGTCTCCATGTTTAGTAAGATCCTTGGATTCGTCATCAGAATCAGAGTCTCCTCCCTCCTTAACTTGTGATGACTGGATAATTTCTTTGTCCTTGGATTGTTTTCTTGATGATCGTTCAGTCATAAGAGCCAGTGGGTCGCTTCCTATTGATTTGATTTCCTCCCTTCGTTTCTCCACGTGATTGGAATGTTGATTGAGGTAGTCAAATAATGTATGAATGCTAACTTTGGCTAGGTCGTTCATTTGTCTAATCATAATTGCAGTAGCCTCCCATTCAGGATGAAGTGATCCTAAGAATTTGATATTGATCTCCATTACACTTTTTGTGACTCCATTCATTTTTAACTCGTTTAGAAGAACAAGAAATCGCTGGAAGGTTTCTTGGAGAGTTTCCCCTTTGTTAGCATGAAAGCAGTCATATGAGATGAGTGTGTTCGCCATTCTTGCCATTGTATTGACTTCTGTCCCCTGCATCATAATTCGAAGAGCATCCCACATTTCTTTTGCGCTATCACCACATTCGAGTTGCATCAAAATATCATTGAGAATGGCTTGCATCATGTATGATTTCGCCACTTTGTCTGCCTTTAGTCGCAGTTTTTCTTCATCACTGCATTGGTCAGCAGTTTCCAAGATCCTCTGTTCCTCTCTTGCAGGAGTGGTGTCAGTAGTGGCGGGAATTATGGTCCAATACTGTGTAGGTCCATTGTAAATAGATTCCAGCAGGTTCTCAGAATTGTCCTTGCTTTCTATGAAGTTGATGAATCTTCTCTTCCAGACTACGTATTCTCCATGTCGGATGATGGGAGGTCTAACATCATTTCCCATGCTGTAAGAGTCCATTGCTTGTGTTTTGGATATGATCGTTAACGTGTAATGTGAGGAAAATTGGAATTGAATTGTGAATTTGTTACTTTGCGAATTGATCTGTGAGTTCGAAAAGTTATCGCTTCACGGGTTAATGAGAAGATTCGCAAACTATCTTGATTCGCGAAGTGAGCAGAGTTCGCAAAGTGCTATTTGAGTTCGCAAATTGACCTGAATCCGCGAAGTAGTAGCAAGTTCGCAATGAGTCAAGAGGTCGCAAAGTGTTTCGGATTCGCGAAGTAGACAAGAGTTCGCAAAGAGTTCGAAAATCTGTCGGCTTGGTAACGTCGAACCCGCAAAGTAGAACTTTGCGAAGTGTCGATGCACAAACTTGAAAACCAGCAGACCAAGTGTGGAAACTTAGAATCGCAAAGTAGCCTTGTGAGATGAATGAGCCGCGAAATCGAAAGAAATCCTTGAGTTCGCAAACCTAGTTCCCAAAAATAATTCCGTTCGCAAACTCAAGAACAGACTGAAGGACAGGGCTGTTCTTCAAATGTTTTAGACAGAAATCCAACAAATCTGATACAACCTCCACGGAGACCAATTTGATGACTCAGAACTGATAGCTACACAAACTTGCCTTAACAAACAGAGTATCTCCGAGAATAGCTTATATACATGAGTCTGAGCTTTGTGACAGAGGATGACTACCACGCAAGAGCTCAAACTGCTTAATTCTTAAAAGCTTGAAATGAAGTTTCCTCACCTACACGCTTGCTCTGATACCACTTGTAATTCCAGATTATCCAAGAACACTTCAACAGATTAAACCTTCGTAGAATGTGAATAGTGTGCTTTAGAGGTTTAGTGTTGAATTCGTGAGATTTTAGTTAATGGAAACTTAGATTAATGAGTGTTAGGGTTTAAGCTTAAATACCTTGTGAGGTATTTAAGCTCATTGGGCCCCTAACAAGCCCATTACAAATACAACCCAATTACATAAAATAAAACATCTATAAAACACATTGTAAAGAAATTACAAGACTTAGAATAAATATTTTGGACACTTCTAAAATATTCCTAACAAGATACCATAAATAGTTCCACTCAGCATCTTATCAAATATGTAGCACATTAATCACGAACTTTCCATTCAAATAAGTACCAAAGTCATATAGTGAAAGAATTCGTGTTGACTCAAACATTTAAGATGCAATTCTCAGTGATATAGGCATGATTTCTTCGTAAGAATAGACAGATTCCATTGGATGTCGTATTTTCCATGTATACCACATATCTTTCCATGTATAGCACAAATACAAGAACTTAAACAGCTAAGCACGAATTGAAGTGTATCCGTATCATACAATTCCTATTTTAGCATGTCTAAACGGATAAGCATGTATGCAAATATATCCTTAACACATAATAACCATATTTAATGCATTCAAGGATATAGTCATGATCACCTTCCATAGATAACTAGGTTCCAGCAGAAATATATTTACCATGTATATCATAATGATCCTTACCATGTATATCATAATGATCCTTACTCCAATTAATGTAGTGCAGCATATTAAGGATTAATCACGTGCTATTTTCCACAAACAGTTTCAAGATCACATTCAGTCTTTCCATTTATGCATGCACTTCCCAAATACACATTATAATGATATCATGACGGTGGAATCAATGATCACAGTGGTATCACATAAGTCACGTTGTACACAGTGCCAAAGTGCAATTCACTCAAATATAAGTAGATGATACATACACATTTCGAATTGCTAAATTTGTAGTGCCTATCTCATCTTAAGTACATGGAATCATCAAAACTCGTATACAGTGCAAGACCAAAAAGGTCAACATTCTTCCCCTTTTTGATGATGACATGTTACTAATGTAATGAGCATATTCGAACATGTAGGCATGCAACATATGAGCCAATTTTAATAATGGACAGAGCATGAGAGATATCAAGTTTCACATCAAAGCTCTTCAACGACTATCAACGAAAAGGTTGGTTCACGGTCTACCAATTCTTATCTTACAAAAAGAGCATCAGTGTTCGGCATGTCAACTAGGAAAAATGAAGCGAGCATCTCATCATGCAAAACTAGTTGCCTCCACTTCACGTCCTTTGGAATTGCTACATATGGATCTCTGAGGACCTATGCAGACACAGAGTATTAGTGGGCAGAAGTACGTACTAGTTATCGTTGATGATTACTCCCGCTACACATGGACGAAGTTCCTCCGAACTAAAGATGAGACAGGGGACTTGATAGTTAATTTCTTGAACACTACTCAGAATTTGCTGCAACAATCCATCCAAGTCATCCGAACGGACAACGGCACTGAGTTCAAGAATATGTATCTCAGTGAATTTTTATCAGAAACTTGGCATTAATCAGCAATTCTCAGCCGCTAAGACCCCTCAACAGAACGGGGTTGTTGAAAGGAAGAACATGACTCTAGTGGAGGCCGCCCATACAATGCTGATCCATTCCGGCCTCCCACACTTCCTTTGGGCTGAAGCAGTAAATACCGCCTGTTTCACTCAGAACAGGACGGTGGTTCACAAGTGCTTTGATAAGACTCCGTACGAAATAATAAACAAGCGAGTACCCAATATCTCATTCTTCAAAGTCTTCGAGTGCAAGTGCTTTGTGGCGAACGACAGAGAGTAACGTGCTAAGTTCGACCCTAAAGCATTCGAAGCCACATTCGTTGGGTATTCATCAACGTCAAAGGCATACCGAGTTTACATCAAGTCCAACCGATCAATCAAAGAAAGCTACAACGTCACTTTCCACGAAGTGGCAGAAATGGCTCATGCACACCTCAGTTCAGGACCAGTGCAAAACCCGATGGCTTCTGAATACGACAGTTCAGAACCCGTATACACTGGTGTGTTGGCACAAAACTAACAGAAGATGGCAACAACTCCAGATTCAACGTCTGAAGAAGCACTGACTTGCGTTGGAAGATTTGGACTCTCTCTTTGAGCCCGTATATCGGCCAGAAACCATTATTGCAACACCTTTAGTGGAGCCCCCACTCGACGAGGCCAATGTACCAAGCTCTTCAAATGTCTCTACCTCACCCGATTCAGAATTACCACAGATCAATGAAGAACCTACAGCAGTCAATGAGGAAGTCTCATCAGAATCACTCAATCCAAGTGCAGAATCTGACTTACCTCAACCGAATGAACAAACTAAAATCATTGGAAGTCTCAGTCCACAAATTACCGATGCGTCTAGCTCTGCACTACCTCATGAGCGAAAGTGGACTCGAGCACATCCGGTTGATCAGATTATTGGCGATCCTTCGCGTGGAGTACGGACACGTCATCAACACAGTCTGTTCAGCTGCTTCTTAAGCCAAAATGAGCAAACTAAGGTAGCAGACGCTCTAAAAGACCCGGATTGGGTAATAGCAATGCAAGATGAAATCAACCAATTTGAGCGTCTTCAAGTGTGGACCCTAGTATCCCGTCCGCATGGAAAAACAATCATCGGAACGAAAGGGGTATTTAAGAACAAAAAGAATGAAGATGGCAAAGTGATTAGGAATAAAGCTAGATTGGTTACGAAGGGCTATAACCAACATGAAGGAATTGACTACGACGAGACATATGCTCCTGTTGGCCGAATCGAAGCCATTCGTCTCTTCCTGGCTTATGCGACTCGTAAAGACTTCAAAGTCTACCAAATGGATGTTAAGACCGCCTTTCTTAATGGCGTGTTAAAAGAGGAAGTCTACGTCGCTCAGCCAGAAGGCTTCGTTGATCAAGAACATCCCGATCACGTCTATCGATTGGACAAAGCTCTCTACGGACTGAAACAAGCTCCACGTGCTTGGTAAGACGTCTTGAGCAATTTTCCTCGTAAAATCTGGATTTATCCGAGGAACGATCGATACGACCCTCTTCATAAAATGGCAAGACAAAGATTTGATAGTCGTCCAAGTTTATGTAAACGATATCATCTTCGGATCAACAAATCCACGGCTATGCAAGAGATTTGGAGAATTGATGAAGTGCAAATTTGAAATGAGCCACATGGGAGAGATGCAGTTCTTCTTAGGACTTCAAGTCAGGCAGCTCGATGATGGGATATTCATCAGTCAGACTAAATAAATCAAGGACATCTTGAAGAAATTCCATCAAGATCAGAGCAAGCCTATAGCACTCACATGTCCACAAGCTGCAAGTTGGATGCCGATCCCACAGGAAAAGCGGTCGACATTACATTATATCGCAGCATCATCGGCTCTCTTCTTTATCTCACCTCGAGCCAGCCGGACATCATGTTTGCCACATGTCTATGTGCCCGTTTCCAAGCCGACCCCAAAGAATCTCACATGCTCACGGTCAAGCAATTTCTTCGCTATCTAAAGGGCACCCCGAACTTAGGTTTATTGTATCCTAAAGGCACAAATTTCAAATTGATTGGCTACACTGACGCTGACTATGCAGGTTGCCGAATGGACAGGAAAAGCACATCCGGTGGCGCTCGATTTCTCAGCGAAAAGCTAGTCTGCTGGTCCTCGAAGAAACAGAATTGCGTTTCGACATCGACGGCCGAGGAAGAATACGTCGCGGCTGCCAGCTGTTGCTCGCAAATGCTATGGATGCGGATTCAGCTTCGCGATTATGGGTACAATCTAAATAATATACCCATTTATATAGATAGCCAAAGTGCCATTGCGATTACATGTAATCCTATTCACCACTCACCCACAAAACACATAGACATACGATATCACTTCATCAAAGATCACGTAGAAAAAGGCACGATTGACATTTTTTTTTTGGTGAACACGGAATATCAACTAGTCGACATTTTCACCAAGGCATTGGATGAAAGACGGTTCCAATTCCTTGTCGGAAAATTAGGCATGTTGAACCTTCCGTGATTTGTGCATTACGTGATCCTATGAGCTTTCACATGTTCTATGCTATGTGTTTTCCATACTTAAAAATGATATATTTTGCGTGAAATATTTCATTTTAATAAAATAATAAAAAATTATAATAAATATTATACATATAAGTATAATATTAGGGGCATGACGATATCTTTAGGATGCTCGATCTACGTCACGAATAGAATTCACTGACATGAGACTGATTGCTTGCTTAAATTTTGTCAGTCTAAGTCACATTCTTGTGTCTCAAAGGTATTTAGTTTGTTCCACTAAGAGACAAAGCCACTTCATATAAGTGAGGTTTCTAGCCTTTTATTACTCTCGCCGGATCTATTCTTGAGTGAGTCACACATTAATTGCTTGTCATTAACTAGTGATTCTTGGCTTAAATCCATAACTTTAGGTCTTTTTTAATTTGATTCTATTCTGAAATAATACGACGTATGTATCTAGGGAAAATTCGCTCTCATAATTGCCTTGTAATAGATCGTTCCGAAAATGATTAGGGCACTTAGGTAATTCCTCACTTGGCCAAATATAAATTTTCATTCCTTTAACATTGCCTTTAGTCATCCATTTTGAGCCTTCTCCAAATTCCTTTTCTATAATTGAAAACCCCCTTTATGCCTTCAACCGACAATTTAATGATTTTTATGGGATATTCAATCAAGAAAAGGAGGGGGAGAAAAACTAGACGACAAAGAAAAAGATGACAAAAGAAGCAGAAAAATGCCCACGAGGAATGCTCAACGCACAAAAAGTAGATCAAAAGAACCTGCTGTGAACTTGCTATGACACTCTCAAAACATTGAGACGGAGGCATGGATCTTGCTGTGAACTTCTCCATCGATAATCTCGTACACTAGTCAGAACGGCTGGAAAGAGGAGCACCTAGAAGTGAACTTCTCCAACGATAATCCAGTATTTTATCGAGACAACGAGAAGAGGAGCACGGCCTTGGGTTCGAATTGCATAACCATGAACTTCTTCAAATCGATAATCTCTGAAACCTCTCTAGGGAATAAGAGAAAAGGAGCATGGTATCGGCCAGAGAACGAACAAGAAGAACTTCGCCTTAGATAATCTCTCAGCCTCGTAGAGAAGCGGAGCTTCAGCTTTAGCAAGTGCAGACGAATATGAAAAAAATTAAAGGATGAGAATGAAAAGACGAAAGAGAAAAATGCCGGAGAAAAGGAGAACGACAAAGAAACGAAAGATGACATAAAGCTTCTTTTTCCCAAAGATTATCCTTCCCTTCTAAGTCAGAGCCAAATTAAAATCCCTCAAAGTCCCTTTGATTCCAAATCGACGGTCTCTTGCAAAGGCAAAATGATTAAAAGCGCCTCGATCACAGGTATTTTGACTTAGTATGACATGTGTTGACTTGAGCGATATAAATATAAAATCCCTAGTCTAAAATTAAATGAGTGCTAGAGCGAACCTAGTGAGAGTTGTCGAAATGGATCATTTTTTGAACCTAGGACTTTAGTTTGCTGACATGACTTGACGGCATTAAATCTTTCAACTGTCATGTGAATTTTTAGGCGTGACAATAATCGTAGCAAAATAATCTGACCCCATAATGTTAATATTATTAATATGCATACGAAAAAAATAATAAAAATAAATTAATAATAATATAGTTTTAATCGCACATTTTAATATGCAATGGTAATTTGCATTTACACTGAATTGATTAAATGCGATATTTGTTCATGTTGATACCCTCGTGCGAAATTATAGTTACATGTTTAAGGAACCGTGTATCTAGACTAATAATGATAAATCGCATATGTTGAATAATTGGTCCTTAGATTGATTTATGTACTTGTTTGATAAATCAACTGAGGTGCACTATTTGAGGGGGAGCATTTACAAAAGTTATGCCTTGAACTCCAAATTATTTTGATGATCTTTTTCTAAGTATTGCAGAAACAATGAGGAAGACTTCACGAGGTTATCTCGATTTGGAGTACACGGCAGTGGTTCAAATGTTGGTTGGTTAAATATTTGGATCGTCAACTTGTTTTATGAATTTGAATTTAACCAATTTGTCTCAAAAATATTTTTCAAGGGGAATCAAATAGAAAAATTGCTTCCAAAATTAACTCTAATATTTTCGACATCTGTTGCTTTAAGCCTTGCAGATTTATAAAATGTGAAGACGGAGCCAGATGTCATCAACCAGAATTACAGGGAGTTAATTGCATTCATACATAGGGGGAGCAATTATGTGATTTACTCGTAAACCTATGGTCAATCTGAAAAACAATAGAAAAACTTACAATCAAGAAATTCGGGCGAATTTTGCAATTTTCGTTCGTAGATTCTCGAGCAAAAATTGATTTTGGACCAAGGTGTAATTTTCGCCTTCATACTGACGAGCGAAAATTAAACAGGAACCAAATGATTCTCGATCGGAATCGTCGAGCGAAAATTAAATACTAACCAAAGCAAAATTCTCG
The DNA here is from genome assembly GCA_027422505.1 of Craterostigma plantagineum. NCBI lineage: Eukaryota > Viridiplantae > Streptophyta > Magnoliopsida > Lamiales > Linderniaceae > Craterostigma > Craterostigma plantagineum. Next base: position 64,736 of record JAPQWV010001267.1, read on the forward strand.
ATCGTAAATAGTAATGGGCTTAAATTCACTAAGTCACGAAAAACGTCTAATCAGCCCAATTAAACGAAATCATTACATGCAGTCGAAAATCCCTAAATACACGCTAAAACCCTCGATCGCAAAATTCAACAGTCAATTTTTTGTGCGAATAACTTTTTCTCTCAAAAGACGAACGTCAAAATCCTTCAAATCTTTCGATTTTTCCTCTGATTTTCGTCTTTAGAAGGAAGATTTGACTTCTTTTAGGGATTATCGTGTGTTTAAACTTCATGTGCATCTGTACTTTGAAATATTTGGCTTGATTCTGTGTTCATTTCTCGATTGTTCATATTCTGAGAACTCGAATGCTTGTTTGCAGTGTTTTAGGTCAATACCTAAGAATAATCTAGATTAAAAACTGCATATTAAGATAGTTTCGAAGTCTCTTGATTGCTTTATGGTAAATTGAGATGATTCTCTGCGCTATTTGAGTTCGATTGGAAGAACGACTAAAACTGGGATTTTACCATTTGAAGGCGTCGAAGAACTTTTTCGCTCGCAAACAGTGTCAATTGAATTTCAATTGTTCTACTGTTTGCACTGTAAAAGTTTTTCGATCGATAAACTTTTTGACTTAGTTGTTAAGAAAGATAACATAGATTGAAAAATAATTACAATCGAGAATTTGAATTTGGATTCTATGCGAGCGAAAAGATTACTGAACGAAATAGATCTAATAGGTGCAAAATAAGTTTCGAGCGCAAAACTTACAATCGCAAATAGTAATTTCGATTTCAATTTCATTTTCGTTCGAAAATTTTAGCGGCGATAAAATTAATTTTTCGACGATAAAATTTCTCGATCGCAAACATGCACAGTCATGATTTTTATCGATCGAAAATTTTCTCGGCGAGTCACCAAGTTTCTCACTGTCAATTTTCTCGATCGTAAAATTCCATAGCGAAAAACTATTTTAAATCGAAATACTTTCTCGCTCGATAATTTTCACTGCGAAAAATTTTATTCACGCGCGAAAAATTTCTCGATAGTAAACTCAGAAATTTCATTTTTTCGATCGTAAATTTAAACGGAAATTTTTTTCGATCGTAAAATTTCTCGGCTACAGTACCGTATCTTAAGTTCAAAAACTTAGAAAAGTTTCTAAGTCCTTTTCACTGTAGCTTTCAATAGCGCGTAAAATTTTTTGATCGCAAATTAAAACGGAGAATTGCATTTAAAATTTGCACTAAGGAAATTCAATTGAGAACTTTAATTCTCGCGCGACAAATAGCACGGAGTGACCAGTGCTTAAACACTTAGAAAAATTTCGACTGAACCTCGATAAGACCAACATACTTATGTCGAAATAAAATTATCTATTCAAATTCACTTTGTATGGTCTTTGTGCAAATTTCATATTATCAATTACGCATATATTCAAACATGTTATGACATGATACATAATTCTGGTTTGATGATTCTAATTTCGACTCAATTTAAAATCTTGAACTAATGGTTTACATAACTGATTTGTATTTCAGATGGATCACTATCCTACATACAATCACATCTATGAGAAGGCCCTGTACCTCAACGTACACGACACCAATTTCCAGCTCGACCTGACCACCTTTAGGTGTCCGGACGATATCATGGTGTCTATACTACAAGGTCATCCCCTACGGCATGCTCTCACGGTGACGGCCTCAATACCAATGGTTTACCTCCAACAATTCTGGGGGATGAACCAGAGCCACGTCATTGAAGGGGCGTACAGCTTCACAACGGTGATAGGGACGAGGCACATGAATATGAACAAGAATGACTTCGGTCTTATCCTCGACCTCCCCTACAACCCGAACTACGACCCCCTTCCAACTGACGCGGAGCTCGTGCGTGACTTCCTTCAGATGGGATACCGTCCGCCGCTCACCAAACTCGCACAAATGCAGAGCAACGGGATTCCACATCCGTGGAAGACATTGTTTGGAATCATCAACAAATGTCTATCCCCGAAGCACGTCGGCTTCGACAAAAGCAACGACAACATTCTGAGGATTTTCCATGGAATCGCCTTCTCGCAAAATTACGATTTCGCTCAACTGATTTGGAATGATCTAGCCGAGCAGATCAGGCAGAAGGAAAATAAACGCTCGAAGAATGTGCCGTACGCCCGGTGGTTCTCCGTCATCATCCGACAATACATGGAGTTGCACGAGCAGAACATCCCTCGTCTACCTCCTAGAGGGAATTACCAACCACCGCGACTGAAATTTTTCCACAACCCGAAACTAACGGACTTGGACCAGCCGTCAATGGCCATACCGTTCGAGTTGTTGAGGCTGGTCGACCCCACGGGAGCTGAATACCAACGGTTCTGCCGGGAGAATCATCTGACGGAACAGATGATCAGTGGGCCCCCGACAGATTTCGCAGTCAGCCCTCACCAACAACCAAGCCCTGAGGACACGATGATTGATGCAGTGGCCCAGGAGCTTGAGCAGGAGCCCCCAGTGCAAGAAACTCAGCAACCAGATCCTCAGGTCACGATAATTGATGAAGTGGCCCTTGAAATGGAAGCCGAAGAACAGAATCAGGAGCTCCAAATGGAAGTGCCCGTCCATGTAGGCGTGCTCGAAGAGCCCATTGAGGAGGTTCTCAACAAGTAGCACAGCCCGAGGCAGAAATGGGGCAAAGCTCACTTTCACTGGTGACAGAACAGGCTCGTGAGGACGTTGAACGTGAACCATCCCCTCACACAGCCACCTCATCCGACACGGAGTCCGATGAGGAGATCAGATTAATAAGACGGACTCCCAGAAGACTAAGCATACAACTCGAGTCCCTCTTTCCCACCGTCACCACCGCATCAGATGCCGCGCAGATCATCTCTTCAAGTGTTGCGGCCACTTCTTCGCTCAATCTTGAGCCGCAACACAACCTACCGGTGTCTGGTTCGCAGGTTCCAACCGAGCCTGCCGAAACACCCATAGAGGAGAATCTTCAAGATTCGACTCAAGGATTGGGTGGAAGTCTCCAACAGTCACAACCTCAAGTGACTGCGAGCCAACCTGAGGAGCCGGTGCTGCTCAAGGTTTGCTAACAGGCGACATCAGTCGACCTGGCCCATCTTCGACGGAGGCGTCTGTTCAGTTCATCATTGAAGCCCAGTTCCAGTCCGCGCTCTCTGCAGCCAACAAATCTCTAGAGGACAAAATAATGGAGAGAGTGCTAGCTGCCATCGAGACGTCCCAGCGTGACACTGGGAAAGCACCCGTCTCAGAGGGCCCTTCAGCACGAACCCACTCAACCCACACCCATTGACCCACTAGCCGACTCTTCAATCCTTATCAACCCATACACCATTATCCTTCTAGCCCGCCTCATCGGCCTTCCCACCAGAACGCCTCACGAAGAATCCCTCTACAGGCGTCTGGTGGACCACCCCGAGCCACCCACTCAAACATGCCAAGGTGAATGCTCCCGCACCCGACGTCGATATGACGATCCAGACAATCAGGATCATCATGAGGGGGAAAACGGCCCAGGACCTCATCAAGTGGCCAAGGTGAAGGCCAAGGACAAGGCTCAGGCATAGTTCAGACAGGCGCTGGAGCAGGCCAAACCCAAACCACCACCCAAACCACCCAAACAACCCATACCACGCACCGCACACCACACTAACACATATAGACCCACCATCCTTCAGCCTAAGGATGCCTCCGCCCACATCAATGACCTTCACAAGCCCCTTGCCTCCGAAAGAAGAAGCAAGTGCTGCCATGCTCGTAGCCTTGGCTCAAACTCAAGCCACTCCTTCAGTTGCTCAAGACCAACCGGGACCATCAGGACACGGGGTCAATCCACATGAGTTTCTAGACAAATATATATTTGAAGGATAGTGGATGACCCACTCCATGCCCGAGGAGCATCAGAGACAACGGCTTAAGGACGTCTGGCAGTTCCAAAAATAGGCTTCGGTAGACCTCATCCTGTTAGAAGACGAAGAGCTTCAGGAAGGTGAAAATCACGAGCAAGATCCCACAGGGCTTCCAGAATTGATTGCACAACGAGCGGTTTCCCCCATAAGACTAACACCAGGGACCGTTCGGATCGATACGCCTTGGAAGAATATTAGAATTGAGATTCCCTTCCTTGAAGAAGTTCGTGAGCATATTTGGAGGTCACCGAATAAAGTCAAGAAGCCGAATGAGTTCGAGCTCAGAGGGATCTCTCACTGGGATCAGCAAAAGAGAATGACGTATCTCTGGATGCTGACCACCTCGGACCGGATGTGAGATTGGGGATGACTGAAAGCCAAGCCAAGAGTCATTACAAGAGTCTCTCCCCAATCTTTCAGCTACTCAGCGTCTACTGTGCTAAAGGAGGACTTCCAACACCTCACTACGCCATTGAGCGAGTAGATAGGACTCGAGAAGATCTAAGAGAGAGTGACCTACCGTATCTCCCTGCCGATGAGGTGTACAATCTCTACCAGCTTTACGTGGAGAAATACAAAGGTCCTCAAGGCTTCATCAAGACAGAAGGTCTCGAGGGGCTCTACCGATTCATGATGCGCCAAGTCAAGTACTTCGCCGCACACGACCTTCAGATGGCTCTGGAGAGCAACATGAAGAAGGTCAACATGACCGCTCCACTCAACAAAGGATATGAGATCGAAGGGCTTCCCAACAATCACGTGCACATCAGCTCAGTCCTAGGCATCACCTAACACAATCCGATCGCGAAGAAGACTAGGATGATGCTGAAGACTGAGATACACAAATTCTGTGATGGGACGCTCAAGGTCATCACGAGAAATATAGAGCAGAGGTTGGAAGAAATCAATAGAGAGACGATGCTGAGGATCCACAGGTTCGTGAGAGAACAGTCGCTCCTAATGGAATTACTTGAGGACATCGAGGAGCGACTGGAGCTAAGGAATACGCTCAGGAACTTCGAGCAAGCGCTGGGCTTGCGCAGGTCGTACTACGCCCGACGAGGACAGACGGCGCGGAAAAGAAATCAAGCACAAATGGGGAGATTGTAGAATATGATTTTAATTGTGCATTGATTTAGTTACCTGTCCTTGTAATTAGGGGCTTGATGTATAGTTGTCCTTAGTTTAGGACTCATTTTGTAATTTATACCAAGCTTGTTTGGTATAAATAGATGTACAAACATTGAGCTAATAGAGACGATTTTAGAAATTGATCCGAAAGGCTTGCAATTCAATTTTTAGAGAGAGAAACTGCAAACATCTTCTCTCACTACTCGAAATTCTCTCTCGAGCTCTCCAAGAAGGTTTTCGATCGAAATCTCAATCTCCACAATTCTTATCGATTCCTTTAGAATTCATGCCTATGATCATATAGTTGATAAATTAGGATCTAAGACACCCTATCACTCGCCCACAGGTTGTCATCAATGTACAGCCTCTCCCTCAAAAGCCCATGGAAGCTCCGATAGCTAGCCTCAATCATCGATTACCTACAACACCTAAACACTGAGCTATTGCCCAATAGGTGAAATAATGCACATGCACGTGTGACTCACTCACATCCACTCACCCCCCAATTCTCACCAGTGCAATACCACTCACTATCACTCATCACGACCGGGATACACTCACCACCTAAGGCATCAATATGCCACATCAACACACGAGATGTCGATCAATGACACCTAAAAGGTGTCAAATAAAACGACATAACCTCGGATGTCGATGTATGAGATGTTGACATGGTACGAATTGGTGCCACATCAACATTTGCCCACGCAAGGTGCTCACATAAGGTGAGCACTACAAAATTCCTATATATATGTGGTGTGCCTGTGTGTGTATGTGTTACCGGGTATATAATGACTAATCAGGTTTCTCCTCTAGCTATGTAATATTAGAAAAACTAGTATGAAAATTAATAAGTTGTTCTATTAATTGCAGTGCTGGTATGAAAATCCAAAATTCAATTGTCGACCATCTTTCTTATTTCGTGCGAAAGGTGATGAATCGAAACGATATTGATGTATATCTGAGGTTTAAATCTCCGAACGGATTCAAGTAACCTTCTCTCTCTTAACTTTCTGTCTCGATTCTAATGCGAAACAAGCAAGTGCGCAAATCGATGGTGAGGGTACGACTAGGCTAACCAAGAAAATATAAAAACGCCCGACGACCCACTTCACAACATAACCAGGCCAATTACGCGATCAAGGAAGAAACAAATGGACGATGCTTTGAACGGATTAATTCACCAGACTTTTGAACAAGGGTCTACTACAAGTAAAGAAGACCGGGCCAAATTCAGCAACATGTTAGAGGTGAGGGCTATCGGACCAAGTGGGCTCGAGGCCTAGTTTTAGCACCTAAAAACTACATGTACAATATCATTTCTAATTGTGCTTTGATTTATTAGCTGTCTTCGTAGATTGGGGCTTTTTATTGTATTTATCCTTAGTTTAAGACCTTACTTGTTATTTATACCAAGTATGTTTGATATAAATACTTGTACAAACATTGAGCTTAATAGAAGATTTTTGATACGAAGGGCTGCCAATCTAATTTCTAGAGAGAGAAAGTAAGAAAACATTATCTCACTACAAGGTTTCTCTCTCTACGTTCTTCAAAGAAGGTTTTCGATCGAAATTCAATTCTCAATAATTCTAATCGATTTCCTTAGGATTGAAGCCTAGGATCTTAGAGTTGATAAAATAGGACCTAACACTACATCCATTGAAAGCCCAAACAAAAATAGCCTGCTGGAAGAAGTTTCTAGAGGAAGCTGGAAGGACAAGAAAAAGTTCAATCACCAACCACACACCTTGACCCCACAAGTTTCGAGCAAGTCATTGCATGGGTATCAAACCATTTCGTCCTAGGTTTTAGTAGACAGCTTAATTATATTTTTAATGCTTGTGTTGAATTTCTACCTTTAAATTTCCGTTATGCATGCATGGAGAAATCAGACTTTGATCATTCGATAAACCGTGAGTTTATTTTCCTTTCGCTAGTTTCTCGCAGCCGGTTTTGCTTTCGCAATTCCTTCGACTTATCAACTAGTCTTTCGTGCAATTTAGCTAGTTGTGGCGTCAAAACTTTCGTCCAAACGCAGCCCGTAATTTAAAGGTGTTAGGCATCATCCTAATATTGTAGTTTGAGGGTTGGTTCGGGTCGAGGGGATAGAATTTTGGAACCCGTTCGTTGTGATTCGAAGGAGATAGGTATATCCTATCTCCTTCGAATCCAACCCTAAGTGCTCTATCGGGAAGTAACAAAGATGAGGTGCTTTCCGACGTTGTGCCGATAAGTGCTGGCCATATTTTGCTCGGATGACCATGGGAGTTCGATCACAACACCACCCACCATGGCGATCCAATAAGTAGTAGCTTGAGCATAACAAGAGGATGTACACCCGCGTACGGCTATCGTCGGTTCAGGTTCATACCGAAACAATAAAAATGAGGGAAAAAAGGCAAAAAGAGAGCAGTGATCGAGAAAAGCTAAGCGAGAGTGAGAGAAAAGCCGAAAGTGAGAAAACATTGGCAAGAAAAATGAGGGTGAAAAAAATAAACAACCGGAAGCAAGCGAGAGAAAAGGCACTTTTTATGCGAGTTTGAGAGACATAGATAGGGCCGCGAATGCTCAGAAGTCAAATATCTTACTCTTGCATAAAGAGACACTAGTGTCCTCTAGTGATCTCCCTCACCAAATACCTTCCGAGGTAATCTCTATTTTAAGTGAGTTTGCAGATATTATGCCTGAGGATGTCCCAGACGGTCTACCACCACTCCGAGGCATCGAGCACCAGATCGACTTCATACCCGGATCAACCATTGGCCAGCATATCGAGCCAATCCGGAATAAACCAAGGAGCTTCAGAAGCAAGTTGAGGTGCTTTTGTCGAAGGGTCACATTCAGGAGTCCTTGAGTCCGTGCGTCGTACCGGTCATTCTCGTACCAAAAAAAGATGGGACTTGGCGCATGTGCATCGACTGCAGGGCGGTAAATAATATTACAATTAAATATCATCACCCTATTCCCCGTCTAGATGATATGCTCGACGAATTACATGGTGCGTCTTTATTTTCAAAAATTGATTTAAAATCAGGATATCATCATATCCGAGTCAAAGAAGGTGATGAATGGAAAACAGCCTTTAAGACTAAATTTGGCCTTTACGAGTGGTTAGTCATGCCATTTGGCTTAACTAACGCTCCGAGTACTTTATGCGCCTGATGAATCATGTCTTGAGATGTTTTATCGGCAAGTTTGTGGTTGTGTACTTTGATGACATTCTAGTCTATAGTAAGAATTTACATGATCATGCCGAGCACCTTAAGATTGTTCTTAATACTTCGCGTGAAGAAAAACTATATGTCAATGCCAAAAAGTGCTCTTTTTGTGCAAATGAGGTTGGCTTTCTTGGATTTGTCGTGGGTAGCAATGGCTTGCTGGTCGATCAGTCCAAGGTTCAAGCAATCCTTGAATGGCCGACCCCCAAAAGTGTGACCGAAATTCGATCATTCCATGGTCTTGCTAGTTTTTATCGGCGCTTTGTTAAGAATTTCTCAACAAAGGCTGCCCCGCTGAATGAGTTAGTTAAGACGAATGTGGCGTTTGAATGGGCGGAATCCCAACAGAATGCATTTGATCAGTTGAAGTATGATTTAACGAATGCACCCGTACTTATGCTACCTGACTTTAATAAAAGATTTGAGATTTAGTGTGATGCTTCAGGAATAGGTATAGGCGCTGTTTTACTCCAAGAAGGCCGGCCCATAGCGTATTTCAGCGAGAAGCTTAACGGAGCAACCTTGAACTACCTGACCTACGACAAGGAGTTGTACGCTGTGGTGAGAGCTTTGGAGACGTAGCAACACTATTTGCTGCCCAAGGAGTTCGTCGTGCACACGGATCATGAGTCGATCAAGTACCTCAAGGGGCAAGAAAACTTGCACAAGAGACATGCTAAGTGGATTGCTTTCATCGAGACCTTCTCGTACGTGGTAAAGCATAAGAAGGGTAAGGATAATATTGTTGCAGATTCTTTATGACGAAGGTACTCTCTTATTACATCTCTTAGCACTTCTATTTTGGGGTTCACATTTATCAAGGATTTGTACGAAAATGATCGATCAAAATGCAGCAGAAATATTACAACTTTGCATCAATTTATATTGAATGCGAAAAAATTGTTGTGAACAAGTTCTATCGACTTGATGGATTTTTGTTTAGAGAAGACCAATTGTGTGTTCCTTCGTGTTCGCTTCCTGAGTATTTAGTGAGGGAATCGCATTGTGGGGGACTAATGGGATATTTTGGGGTAGCAAAAACCCTTGATATTTTGAAAGAGCATTTTTATTGGCCTTGCATGAAGCGAGATGTCGAGAGGGTAAGAAAGCTAAGTCTAAGTCTATGCCACACGGATTGTATACTCCATTACCCATTCCTCAAACACCTTGGACCGACGTATCGATGGACTTCATACTTGGGTTACCAAGGTCTCGAAAGGGGAGAGATGTCTAGAGTGTAAGAAAGCTAAGTGTAAGTCTATGCCACACGGATTGTATACTCCACTACCCATTCCTCAAACATCTTGGACCGACGTATCGATGGACTTCATACTTGGGTTACCAAGGTCTCAAAAGGGGAGAGATTCTATCTTAGTTGTGGTCAATCGGTTTTCTAAGATGTCTCATTTCATTGCATGTAATAAATCGGATGATGCTAAGCATGTAGCAGATTTATTCTTTAGGGAGATTATTCATTTGGGGGTTCCAAGAACCATTGTTCCTGATAGGGTGTTAAAATTTTAAGTTACTTTTGGAAGAGTCTTTGAGGAAAAATAGGTACAAAATTATTATTTTCGACTACTAGTCACCCCCACACCGATGGCCAAACCGAGGTGACGAATAGGACCCTAGGCGTTTACTTCGTGCATTGATAAAAAAAGAATTTAAGAAGTTGGAAGGAGTGTTTCCCAATAGCTGAGTTTGCATATAATCGTACGATTCATTCTTCTACGCAATTTTCTCCATTTGAGCTCGTTTACGGTTTTAATCCTTTAACCCCACTCGATTTAACTCCATTGCCTTTCAAGTATCAGATTGATATGGATGGTGTTGACAGGGCTGAACAGGTAAGGAAATTGCACGAGAAAGCACGCACAAATTTGGAGAAAAATAGCCAAAAGGTTGCGACCAAGGCGAATAAAGGGCGTAAGCGCATTATTTTCGAACCCGGGGAGTGGGTGTGGATTCATAAGCGAAAGGAACGGTTCCCAGCAGCGAGGCGAACCAAATTACATCCATGAGGCGATGGACCATTCAAAGTGTTGGCGAGAATCAATGACAATGCCTACAAGCTCGACCTACAGGGTGGGTATGACGTTAGTGCGACTTTCAATGTTGCTGATTTATCTCCATTTGAATTTACAGATTATGTGGATTCGAGGATGAATCCATTCCAAGGGAGAGGAGATGATGCGAAACAAGCAACTGCGCAAGTCGATGGTGAGGGTGCGACTACGGCTAACCAAGAAAATATAAAAACGCCCGACGACCCTCTTCACAACATAACCGGGCCAATTACGCGACCAAGGAAGAAACAAATAGACGATGCTTTGAACGGATTAATTCACCAGACTTTTGAACAAGGGTCTACTACAAGTAAAGAAGACCGGGCCTAATTATACAACATCTTAGATGTGAGGGCTATCGGACCAAGTGGGCTCGAGGCCTACTTTTAGCACCTAAAAACTACATCCATTGAAAGCCCAAACAAAAATAGCCTGGTGGAAGAAGTTTCTAGAGGAAGCTGGAAGGACAAGAAGAAGTTCAATCACCAATGACACACCTTGACCCCACAAGTTTCGAGCAAGTCATTGCATGGGTATCAGACCATTTCGTCCTAGGTTTTAGTAGACAGCTTAATTATATTTTTAATGTTTGTCTTGAATTTCTACCTTTAAATTTCCGTTATGCATGCTTGGAGAAATCAGACTTTGATCATTCGATAAACCGTGAGTTTATTTTCCTTTCGCTAGTTTCTCGGAAATTAGCCGGTTTTGCTTTCGCAATTCCTTCGACTTATCAACTAGTCTTTTGTGCAATTTAGCTAGTTGTGGCGTCAAAACTTTCGTCCAAACGCAGCCCGTAACTCAAAGGTGTTAGGTATCGTCCTAATATTGTTGTTTGAGGGTCGGTTCGGGTCGAGGGGATAGAATTTCGGAACCCGTTCATTGTGATTCGAAGGAGATAGGTATATCCTATTTTTGCCTTGTCCAACCCACACAATTCGTGTTCTCCAAATTGCATCCTACCATTTTCCGGTTCGTATCGAGTCTAGTTATTTTCTGTGTCTACTAGTTTTATTCTATTTTATTTGAGTTCGTGTCAGTTTCGTTCTTCGAGTCCAACCTTTCAAGGACGATCTCAGCTCACTAACGAATCTCCACCCGAGTTCGTATCAGCTTCTCCCTAAAAGAAAAGAAAAAAGGTTGAATCCCTTCTCTCCTCCTCCATAAGGAGGTGGGGAGCTCACTTTGGTTCTTTTTTTCCTTTCCTTTTTGTCCTTTTTTAGTGTTGCTTTTGTCCATTTTTCCCTTCATGCAATCCCAACCATTGTGTCACCTCCTATCCGCAATCTCCTCTGATATGCACGAACACTCCACATCAAACCCTCCTGCGCCAGCACCGCCCTGAGTCTCCCGATATGGGAGTTATTTTCTCCTCATGTAGGAGTTTTCCTCTCCATTTCTCGGAGTGTTTTTTCCAAAGAACACAAGAAACTTCAAGTCGACACCTAAAGAAAACTGCTTGTGTGGTACGTTCTTTAGTTCTTTGTGTTGGGTTCGTGTTTTTGTTTTCTTCTGCTTCTACTTTTTCATTTCATTTGGCTGTCATTGCTCATATGTGAGCCTTTAATCTCCACCGAATTACGATGTTAGTGGAGAGATCTCGTTGGGCTATTTAGCTTGTAAATTTGTTTATGATATGAAATCAATCATTTCGGGAAAAAATAAGGTGTCCTCCAAACATGAATTTCTATCAAAAATAAATATTTACAGCTATCATGCTCAAGAGGGGGTGAGCGCGGTGCGGTTAGGGCTGTTTTTACCGAAATTTTAACCCGACGCGATGTATTGCAGTTTTTAAAATATACTGCAACCCGATCATAAAATTTTTAACCCGAGAGATCGCGGTTTGCTTGGATGCGGTTGGGTTGTGGCAGTTTTTGCGGTTTTGATATATTTTTTATCATAACGAAAATTAAGTGTAATATCCTTAAGTACAGATCGAACAAAAAGATATATGATCAACCTATTTACAAATGTAAAAGTTTATATACAAATATGTTATTATCATAATATCAAAGAATAGTAATAAATATTAAAAAGTCCAATAAGAAGCTTGATTAGAAACTCATATTCCTTGTTCACGGCCGACTTTTGGTAAAACAACTAAAGCAAGGGCCTCAATTTGATTTAGAATTTTCCCTTAGAAGAAATAACTTTTTGGTTTTAAAATTTTAACTCGCCTTCTATAAACTTCAAGTGTTATAGTCGTTGATCACAAGTTCGAATAAAGCAGGAGAGTTGCATTGGATAGACACAGATAAAATTTTTTTTCACTACATAATATTCGTTTAAAAAAACGAGCATCATTTAGAACTTAGCTTACGCAATGTGTTACGACGAGGCCCTATCCTTGTATCCAATTTTCCTTTAACAAAATTGGTTCAAAGTTTTAACTCGCCTTCAATAAGCTTCAAGTGTTATATCCAAGTCCGAATAAGCGAGAAGGGTTACACTGGATAGACACATAAAAAAAATTTCACTATGTAATATTTATTTTTTCCTTAACTACTATTAGGATGAGTAGATGTCCTCCATTTTGAACTTAGCTTTACACAACGTTTTATGATGAGTCGATGTCCTTGTATCTATAGTAAAAAATAATTAATATTTTTTGCGTTAACTAAATTACGAATTATATCTATTACTTTATGACTTATTGAATAAAATATAGTAAAATTTTATTATATTTTTAAATGTGGTTGGTGCGGTTTATGCGGTTTCAAAAATACAAAACCAAACCCGATTGCAAAATATGCGGTTTTTGGGTGGGGCTAGACGTGTTCAGACGGTTCAAAAAACCGTAACCGAACCGGCGGTCAACGGTTACGGTTTGAACCGTTATTTGATACGGTTCGGTTACGGTTATAGAATTCTCTAACCGTGAACCGCCGGTTATAACCGGCGGTTAACCAGCGGTTTTCCATAAAATAAGGCATTAGACTGAGCTTATATTGGGCTGAACTTGAGTTTTGGATGATTAGTAATTTTTTCCGACGGTTGGGTGTTACCTTATTTCTCTTATTTATTCTCACTCATCGGTCATCTAGTTATTCTCACTCACATTTTCTTTTTATTTTTCAGTTTTTCCTTTCTTCTAATTGACTCTCAACTGTATGTTACCGTTATCATTTTTATTAGTTCCTTTTTTATTTTTTCATGCTATAGTTCTATAAATATGTGGAGAATTTGTATAGATTTTAAATAATTTTTTTACTCTCAATTCTCAAGTTAAAAGCAAACACATTATCGAATTTCTGTAAGCAATTCACATCTTTCTCAAAATATCAGTAAGTGTTGCTAATATTATTATTAAACGAAGACTGAGCGATTGTATTTTTTTCTTATAAAATCTAAGGTGTAATTGTGTTTTCTTTAAGATGGATTGAAATTTTGACATTATTAAATAAAATTAATTTTCATAGTTTGCTAAAGTGATTAGTCTTTGTTTTTTTAAATAAAATAAAAAATTTAATTAAAACCGTAAACCGGCGGTTCAAACCGTAACTGTAACCGTGGTTACCGCGGTTCGGTTACGGTTTGAGATTTTCAAACCGACGGTTATAATCGTGAACCGTAACCGTGAACCGTTTGAACACGTCTAGGTGGGGCGCTCCGACGGGTTAAATATGCTCATCCGGCAGCTGACCATCGAATTTACAATATTTACAGCCATCATGCTCAAAAATCGAATTTAGAGCATCTCCAACCGAACACCAAAACCTAAAATTTGAGGTAAATTCACTCCAACCGAACCCCAAAATTATTCCCAAAATGCGTTGAATATTTCTCTCACCTAGTTCGGACGGATCTTTGCGCTTCGAACAGTTGGAATGCGATGTATCTTTTTTATTTGTACAGAAGTCCTTAATTTTCTTTTTCTCTCCCATAAACCTGTATGTGTCAGAAATTCTCTCTCTCGCATATATGTGTCATAAAAAGCTTACCAAGGGCACATCAAGAAAATAGAAAAGATTAAATCTAAAATATATTTGAAGTCTAATTTTTAAAGTTATAAAATATGTGGATAGTATTGAAATTTATAAAAATTTGTGTCGAAGTGAATATTACAAAATAATCTATTGAGTTTGAGAATGAGTTGATCGGTTGAAGAAGCATTACTGCAATTTGAATTTGAGAATGCGTTTAAGTTTGAGAATGTGTTTTGTCGGTTGGAGATGGTGTTAGAGAATATCAGTTCAATTTTCTCGACATTGAAAATCTTATTTTCGGTAAATATAACCCGACCCGTTTTCAAATTTCTATTCCTCACCTATCCTCACCAGTCACTACCTCATCTCCTAAACAAAACCACCATGATCCTCCATCTCCGACTCGGAATCCCCACCACCGCAACCAATCAAAGTACCCAAAATGCCCCCAAAACCGTCACCACCATCAGCACCGACTCCGGCCTCAAATTCCGGCAGAAGATTCTATACCTCGAAGCCCTTAAAGTAAATCCCCAAAAGGCCCTCTTGAAAAACCCTAATCTCCGCTCTGCCCCTCTCTCAACTCTACATTCCACCACGGAATGCCTCTTCTCAATCGGACTCGAGCCCGATTCAATTGGCCGTATTCTGGACATGTACCCTGAGTTGATTACGTTGGATCCCCATGTTCAGGTATACCCTGTTCTTGATTTCTTGCTAAACACCGTCGAAATCCCATTTTCCGATATCAGAAAGTGCATTGTTAGGTGCCCCCGAATCCTCGTCTCGGACCCTGAAACCCAATTGAAGCCAGCGTTTGAGTTCTTGACTAAATTGGGCTTTTCGGGCTCGAATAAATTGAACTCTCATACGACGCTCTTGCTGGTGTCTAGCGTCGAGGGCACGCTATTGCCAAAGATTGAATTTTTACGTGGATTGGGATTCGATGAGGAGGAGGTGAAGCTTATGGTGTTGAGGTCGCCAGGACTGTTGACGTTTAGCGTGGAGAATAATTACAGGCCGAAGTTGGAGTATTTCTTGAAGGAGATGAATGGGGATTTGGGGGAGATTAAGAGGTTTCCTCAGTATTTCTCGTTTAGCCTCGAGAGAAAGATTATGCCGAGGCATCAAACGTTGGTAGAATATGGGATGAAGATGTCTTTGCCCGAGATGTTGAAAGTCAGCGATGGGGAGTTCAATGCGAGGTTGGTCGAGAGGAGGTTGAGGATGGTGGATGATAGGCTGGCGGCATAGTTTGGTTTGTTTGTGCAGATGTTCTACCTCGTATTTATGTTGATAGTATAGGAGAAAATTCGTCTTTTTCTAGCAGTAAATAGGATGTCTTTGTTATGTACCTCTGCTCCTAGAACAGCACGGATATCAATTTTTAGCAATCTTGATAAGTTCTTCTCTATGATGTGAGTTGGGGTTTGATTTGGTTGTATGGCATGGCATGTTACATCTTGCATGAATGTTAGGATAATAGATTTATTATAATTATTATTATTATTAATTAAGTTTTAGTTTAATTTTAATTTGAATTAGATTTAGTTTAGATCTTTTAGGATTCGGGTGAGATATATTTGGGATTTAAATAGTATTTAGCTCTTATATATATCGCGAGTTTCGTAGAAGATTGGTATCGAGTTTATTTTGGGATTTTGAGGGCCGTAGTCTTTGACTACCGGATTGTGAGGGCTGGAGTTCTTGGTTCTTGAACTCTCGGATTTAGTTATTAGTGCGTCTGTGTCGTCGTGTCGTCCCTTTCTTAATCAATAAAAATTATCTATTCTAGTCTACCACCGTCTTAATCCTAACAAATTGGTCCGACCTGTCGCCGAACCCCCGCCCGAGGATAGCCGGGTTTTTGCCTGTTCATAGACGCTGAGTTACTGTTCATCGCAAGCGTGCTATGACTCTTTCAATAGAACAAGTCGAAAGGTTAGAGAAGAGTGTTGGAGGGTTAAAGAAGACGATGGAAGATGTGTCCGCGAGCATATACAAACTATCCATTCTCATCCACGCCAGATTGGGATTGCAAACAGCAACTGTGGGACTAACATTTGAGGAGTGGAAGGAACAACATCTAGTACAAGTGCCATCACAAACCGCATCGTCGACTGATATTCAGACTCGGGCCGAGTCACAAACGTTCCTTCTCAGACACTGACTCAATTGGTGGCTCAACATCAGCTTCAACCTTCTCAACAACTCACGGAAATAATCATCACAGCAACCCCTTCATCAACAAGGAACGGTTCTCCACAGGTTACTCTTGATTTCCATGGCGAAGGAAAAGCTCGCAGGCTTGCAAAGAACGTCGTCGTAAGTGTAGGAACATAAAGCAAGCGGAAAGATCAAGAGAACGTGTCGAAGAAAGAATATATTGCTGAGAAGCATGTCGCGCAACGCAAGAGATGTAGCAAGGAACAACATGCGAGCCGACCACGCTATAAGCTGCAGGAGTTTCAAGATATGGGAACCTGGTGCCATTTTTTTACCGCCTTGAGGACAAGGCGATTTTTCAAGGGGTGGATAATGTTAGGATAATAGATTTATTATAATTATTATTATTATTAATTAAGTTTTAGTTTAATTTGAATTTGAATTAGATTTATAGTGTTTAGCCCTTATATATATCGCGTGTTTCGTAGAAGATTGGTATCGAGTTTATTTTTGGATTTTGAGAGCCGTAGTCTTTGACTACCGGATTGTGAGGGCCGGAGTTCTTGGTTCTTGAACTCTCGGGATTTAGTTATTAGTGCGTCTGTGTCGTCGTTTCACCCTTTTTCGGAATTAATAAAAGTTATCTATTCCGTTATTATCGCCTACCGCCGTCCTTTCTCTAACAATGAATTGGGTATTTAATTTTTTTTTTTTGGCATGTTTATGGAATATATAGCCGTGTAAGTGAAACTTCATAATTGTCTTGAGTTGAGATACGAGCTCTTAATCGTTGGTCTGTGCTGTATTATGATAGAGAGCAAGAGCAAGGGCCGAGGCCCATATTAGTTTATCGAAGGCGGGGATGGGCTTGAGCCCACTGTTCGTGGGCTGGAGAGTTAATCTTTAGTTATATTCTTATATTATTATTATTAAGTTATTGAATAATTAGTGGCCCATTAGTATATGTATTTAAACCCCAGTTAGGGTTTAATTGATCATTATGCAATAAGAATATTTTGGTTTTAGCCTTGGGGCTTGGGCAACGGTTTCATCCGTTGATTTTCTGATTTCTGTTCCTAACAATTGGTCCGACCTGCCGGATCCCGTTCCCGCCGGAATGACGAGATCAAACAGCGATCGTTTGGATAAATTGGAGATCGATCAAGCCGACATAAGGAGAAGCTGGACGCACAAGGTGCAAAGCTGGACGCACAAGGTGCGCAATTGGCCGAAATCACGGCATCCTTGGCTGCGTTGTCAAAGGTGATTCTGAAGTCATCAGAGGATGAGACGGAGACGTCCGTCACGGGCAAGGTGACGCCGCCCGCGGACGATCAGGTGCATGTGAGCGCTAACTTGACGCTTCTGCCGTCGTTTGAGGGGATAGATCCGATTGGGTGGATAGCACGGGCCGAACAACAGTTCGAATTGAACGACACGCCGCCGGGAAGGAAGGTGGCGGCAGCTGGAGTTGCCATGGACGGATCTGCCTTTCACTGGTTGACATGGATGAAAGCGCGAAAGCCTGGAATTTCGTGGGACGAGTTCACGCAGGCGTTGGTGGCGCGTTTCGATACGCGATTTAAGGGTAGCAAGTTTGAGCGGCTGTCTGGAGTCCGTCAAACAGGCACAGTGGAGGATTACATCTCCGTATTCGTCCAATTGGCGGGTCAAGTTCCGGGACTATCTGATGCACATTATTTGGGCTATTTCATGAATGGGTTGAAGGGTGAGATCCGAGGATCATTGCGCCTGCTTCGCCCAAATGATCTGGAGACGGCAATGGAATTAGCCAAGGATATTGAGGATAATCTATCCTTTCAGACCGGAGGACGAGGGAGTCAGACCTTCAGTGGGTTGGGAATACGATCCGGAAATTTTTCGAGACCGACTGGGGGAGGTAATGCGACGACAGGGGGCAGCCATGCGCGAGGCTCGACCGTCAATTTCTCTATGCCCATCAGACAATCCTTGGGAACTAATTCAGGGTCGTCCGGAGAGTCGACAGCCCGATCTCGATTCACTCGACTTCCACCGAGAGTACTGGAAGACCTGAGAGCAAAGGGGCTATGCTTTAAGTGTAAGAAGCCTTTTACGCCGGGGCATGATTGTCCGTTCAAACAACTGAGAGTGATGTTGGCTGAAGAGGACGAAGAGTTGGATCTCCAACAGTATGAATATTGTGAGGTGACGGGGCAAGAAGAGATGCATGAAGAACGTGTGGGTTCAGACGAAGAAAGTGGGGATCTTCCAGTTTACTCCATGGCCGGAATCTTCAGCCCCCGCACTATGAGGCTTCGAGGCGTCGTGAGAGGATGCACGGTGACGATAATGATCGATAGTGGCGAAAGTCATAATTTCATTTCTTCATCATTGGTTCTTTACTACGACTGAACCCGGACAAGACAGGCAGATTCGGGGTACAGTTGGGAGACGGGCATAGACAGGAGTCGGAAGGGGTGTGTAGGCAGCTACCTATCTCGTTGCCGGGGTGTGATATCAGAGCGGACTGCTATGTATTCACTTTAGGCGGGGTTGACCTAATCCTGGGAGTTGCATGGCTTGCCACGCTGGGAGAAGTCCGTACGAATTGGGAGACTCTAACCATGAGTTTCGAGTGGGGAGGAGATCGAGTGGAGTTACGAGGAGATCCGACAATGTGCCGAAACTTGGTGAGCCTTCGCACCCTGATCAAGACCACCGAGATCGAGTTATGGGCCGCTGTTTTTGACCGTGAACCAACACAGCTATCTGATGCCGTGTCGGGAGCATTGGATGATATTCTCAAGCAGCACGCTGGGGTGTTTGCGGAGCCACAGGGGTTGCCCCCACGCCGCGCGACGGACCACCGCATCGAGTTAATCCCGGGGGCAAAACCCGTGTCGGTTCGGCCTTACAGATATGGTCACTTACAGAAGGATGAGATTGAGAGGCTAGTTGATGAGATGTTGCAAGCGGGCATCATTCGGCCGAGATCGAGCCCATTTTCAAGTCCGGTCCTATTGGTTAAGAAGAAGGATGGCAGTTGGCGTTTCTGTGTGGACTATCGTGAGTTAAACAAGTCCACTGTGCCAGACAAGTATCCGATCCCAATAATACAGGAGATGCTGGATGAATTAGCAGGAGCGGTTGTGTTTTCCAAGATAGATTTGCGCTCGGGCTACCATCAAATCAGGGTGGCCGGTTCGGACATCCACAAGACTGCATTCAGGACACACAGCGGGCATTACGAATTTCTTGTAATGCCCTTTGGCCCCCGGCGACATTCCAATCCACAATGAATGACTTGTTTCTCCCCTACCTGCGGAAGTTTGTATTGGTTTTCTTTGACGACATATTGGTTTACAGCCGGTCTTGGGCGAACCATCGGGAAGAGTTGAACCTAGTACTGCGCATCTTAGCGGAGAACCAGTTCAAAGCTAATTGGAAGAAGTGTGCCTTCGGATGTCTTAAGGTGGAGTACTTGGGGCATGTTATATCTCATGCCGGGGTGGCAATGGACCCAGCTAAAGTTAGCGCAGTGGTGGATTGGCCGAGGCCTCATTCGGTCCGCGAGGTTCAGGGGTTCTTGGGGTTAACGGGATACTATAGGAGATTTGTCAGAGAATATGGTCTCATATCCCGCCCTCTCACAGCCCTTTTGAAGAAAGAGGCTTCTATTCACTTCGTATGGCCACCAGATGCCGAGGAAGCATTTCAGCGCCTTAAGAAGGCATTGACCGAGGCACCTGTGTTAGCTATGCCTCAGTTTGATCGCGAGTTCGTGGTGGAGTGTGATGCTTCGGGCACGGGCATAGGTGCGGTGCTCATGCAAGAACGGCGACCCATAGCATATTTCAGCAAATCCTTAGCGGATCGCACCCTTTCCAAATCAGCCTACGAGCGAGAAATGATGGGATTGGCCTTGGCTGTTCAACATTGGCGGCCATATTTGATTGGGCGGCGGTTTGTGGTGCGCACGGATCATCGAAGCCTCAAACACCTCCTCACCCAGCGTATAGCAACGCCATCTCAGCAGGTTTGGGTAGCGAAATTACTCGGGTATGATTTTGTGATCGAGTATAAGACGGGTATTTCGAACGCCACGGCGGATGCCCTTTCACGAAGGGGGGAGGAGGCCTCGTTGGCGGTTGTCAGTTGCCCTGAGTGGTTGGGATTGGCTGATGTGGCGGAAGAGCAGCACAAGGACGACTTTGTGCAATCCATTGTGCGGGCATTGGAGGGTGCACCCACTTGTAAGGCAGGCTTCGAGCTATTGGGGGGTAGATTATTCTTTAAGGGTCGTTTGGTGCTAGCATCCAACTCCAAGTGGATTCCTCGACTGTTAGAGGAGTTTCACGATACACCAGAAGGGGGACATGCAGGGGGCTATCGAACTTATAGAAGGCTGGCGCTAAATGTGTATTGGAAAGGGATGTTTCGTCGAATACAAGATTATGTCGCTCAATGTTTGGTTTGCCAAAATGCCAAATATGAAGCGATGTCGCCAGCGGGATTGCTACAACCGCTGCCCATTCCGGAATTGATTTGGGAGGATATTTCGATGGATTTTATCACCTGATTACCCAAATCAAAGGGGTATACGTCCGTTTTGGTGGTGGTGGATCGCTTGTCTAAGTACGGCCATTTTTTAGCGCTCAAACCGCCCATTACGGCGCGTTCTGTGGCAGAAGTGTTTGCTAAGGAAGTAGTGCATTTGCATGGGATTCCGCGCTCGATTGTCAGCGATCGTGACTCACTTTTTGTTAGTGCGTTCTGGAAGGAGTTGTCCTCATTATCAGGGACACAATTGAAGTTTAGTACGGCTTATCACCCAGAAACGGACGGCCAAACGGAGGTGTTAAATCGTGTGATGGAGACTTATTTGCGTTGTTTTACTTGTGAGCAACCGAAGCAGTGGTTAAGATGGCTGTCGTGGGCCGAATACTGGTATAATACTGCGTTCCAAACGGCTGCTCGAATTACCCCATTCGAGATTGTGTATGGGAGGCCACCGCCCACCATCCGCTGATTTTTGCCCGGCGAAAGCAAGGTGGCTGCCGTTGCTGATGCCCTAGGGAGTCGGGATGCCATGATGGTGCGCCTGAAGGTTAACTTGGAGAAGGCACAACAAAGCATGATCAAGCAGGCTAATAAACATCGTCGAGAGGTGGAATTCCAGGTAGGCGATAAGGTATTCTTGAAGGTGAGACCTCATAGACAGTCTACTGCATTTCGCCGGCCTTATCATAAGTTGTCACCGAAGTTCTATGGACCGTTTTTGGTTGAGGCGCGCATAGGATCAGTGGCATACAAGTTGTCCTTGCCATCCACCAGTTGCATACATCCCGTTTTTCACGTGTCCCAGCTGCGGCGGGTGGTGGGAGACCACCCCGTGGAGGCAAAATTGCCGGACAGTTCGGAGTTGCCAGTTGAGCCGCTGTGGGAACCTGAGGAGGTGATAGCATGGCGAAAGGGACGAAAAAATAACGTCGAGGAAGAGCAACTGTTGGTCAAGTGGATGGGGCAGTTGAGTGATGATGCTACTTGGATAAGTAAAACTAGTTTCCAGAGCCAATTTCCGGATTTCAACCTTGAGGACAAGGTTGTTTCGAAGGAGGATGGAGTTGATAGAGAGCAAGAGCAAGGGCCGAGCCCATATTAGTTTATCGAAGGCAGGGACGGGCTTGAGCCCACTGTTCGTGGGCTGGAGAGTTAATCTTTAATTATATTCTTATATTATTATTATTAAGTTATTGAATAATTAGTGGCCCATTAGTATGGCCCATTAGTATATGTATTTAAACCCCAGTTAGGGTTTAATTGATCATTATGCAATAAGAATATTTTGGTTTTAGCCTTGGGGCTTGGGCAACGGTTTCATCCGTTGATTTTCTGATTTCTGTTCCTACATATTATCACTTGACACGTTTTCTTCCAACAGATTCATTCATCTCATCTTGCAAGGACTACGTGCCTGTTTTGGCTAATTGGTTCAGATAAAATTTCCGTACGTCATTATATATATGTTCTTCAATGTTGAATATATGCAGCACTGCTGCAAGCTTTGACAATTCTGTAGGATTAGCATGGTTTACATGAACAGTTCAAATATCACTGGATATACAATTTTGAGTTACGAAAATCATGCGTTCTCCTCGTGGAAATGAAGGGACCTTGATAAGGCTGCAGGATTAGCTTGTAATACAACCAAGGAAGAAAAATCATCCAAGTTTCTGCCAATCGTCGATTCAAACACATTTCTTGTCCCATTGTTCTTCTTCTCAAGAGTACACCACATCGAACTATTTGCAGCTTCACTTGGATCGTGAATCTTTAAGCTCTTTGAAGGAACACTCGACAAAGAAGACGATGATTCGTTTGAAGCAGCAACGGGAAATCCCGAATAAGGATAATTATATCGTTGGACGGATCTCAAGTTGAAGCCTTCCATCATCACCATGTGTGCTCTCCTCTTCTTACAACTACGATCCCAACCCATGGGAGCCTTTTCGCACCTTGGGCATGGTGATGGGAGAGTTCTCTCAGGCCTTCTCGACTGAGAAACAGCAGAAGTTTTTTGTTGCCCTGTTTCTGCTAATGGACTTGCTTCTTCTTCCTCTTCTTCTTCATCATCATGTTCTTCTATCTGTGTTTGTGCGTCGTCTTCGTCCATCGATGTTTCTTATTATATTACAGCAAGAATGTTATTACATAGATCAGAAACCAAAGCAGCTGATCAAGGAAAGATGATATATACATCTAAGAACAGGGCAGAGCTTCTTCGTATTAAGACGAAACAGGGTACTCAAACAGCCATTATATACTCTATTTCATTCATCTCCCTTTTAATCATTAAGTCGATACAAAGCAAATGAATTCAGTACAAAGTAAACCCAGGATGTATCTCTTTTACGATTCGATCTACTACTCAGAAGTTAGAAAGGAACTGGTGAAAAAAAACAATATTATAACTAGGTAAGTGGTAATAGAAGGGAAGAAAAAAAAACCTTATTGTCTGCTGTACTATGTCCATGATCAGACGCTGCAACAACATTTTCTTCATCAGCTTCAGTGATAATAACACTTAGAAACTCCAAGACACTTTATCTATTTTTTCCGCTAAACAACGATGATATATCTCTTATTCTTTACTGTATTTGTTGGAAGCCTTGATTAATTACGAGAGGATAAAGTAGGTGGTAGAGAGTTTGTTTGGGACGTGCCAAGTCGATTTGTGGCCACATATTTGATATGTCGTCTTGAGGCAAATCTTTCTATTGGCTTTTGTGGAACCTTTGTTGATTCTCTCTCACTTTTCAGTAGACCTTGTCAAACGGGCCTGGAGCCGGTTCCGGGAACCGTCTCGAGACCTTTTCAAAATTTCGAGAAGATAGAAAAATCATACAACTTAAGTCTGAAAAAATACTCCCTATTTGAAAATTTTTTTTTAAAAAATGGTGAATATACAGAAAAATACTCATTTGTATAAAAATTTTACAAGTCAGTACCCCCTGTTAGAAAATTTTTTATATAAGTACCCGTTTGATTGTGCGTAACATTTTTCCAGTCTTGATGTACCTTTTTATGCGTGTATTATGTACCACGTCATGCGTTTATGTGGTACCCATATATGTTTCTATATGGTACCTTAATGTGTAAGCCATTTTCTAACTGAATTATATGTACCACAATACGTTTTATATGCTAGTTAAATGTGTTATATGATATACCTTGCGGCGGATCAGGTATCAATGTGCGAAAAATTTATTCTCATAGGTACCGACATATAGAAAAACACTTACAGGGTACTGACTTGCAAGTTCTTATACAAATGGGTATTTTTCTGTAGATTCTCCTTAAAAACTTACATATTAAAAATCACATATAAAGAAATTCAATGAAAAAAATACAGTAATGATGTATAGAACTCTACAACCTTATTAATCAACACTATCTTTGACGCCTCTTCGTCGAAATCGGAGCTTTGAAGCTTGAAACTCGTGGATAGCATTTTTCCTTCGGTTTTTCGTTTCGGCAGAAAACAAGTCTGTCAGCAAAGTTATCATCGCTCGAGAAGTCGGGTTAAGGTTCGTTCTTCGATCTCCAATAATTTGACCACGTAGAAAATGCGGATTAGGATGCGACACTAGAAGCTTGAACAACCGGAAGATCTCGTGCCATGGTCGTTAACGTCAGGCAAAGTCTAGCATTTGTCTTCCACCACTCAAGAACGTCAAAATCGTCAGGTGTTTGGAAGTTGTGGCTCAAATAGAGTTGAATCTCGTTTGAGTTAGTCGTCGCAGACCCTTCTTGTGCAGCCTCAATTGTCGTAAGACGTGGTTCCCAGTACGCGGAACCGATAATTTTCAGTGATTGAGAATGTGTTGTGTGGGCTCTCTTTTTTTTAATTTTTGTTTTTTTTTTACTCACTTAGCTCACCTTTTTTGTCCACCTTAGGTTTCATTTTAAATCCTTCCCTTATTTTCTTTTTACTTTGTTTTTCGTATAATTTCGATCAAATAAGTAGATGGAGATGAATAACTGAGATGTAACTTAGATAGAAAAGACTGAACGGAAAATTTAATTTTATATTATGCAATTTGTGTCATTTGGTGCTTAAATTTTTAAATGCGTCATTTTATTCCATTAACTTTGCAAAATCGTCCATTTTTGTTCTTATATCGAAAAAAATTTGTGCACAATATTGAAATTTTTTCTTTTTTTACATACACCTATTTTCCAACAGACATTCTGCTACAGCTGTCAATTCATGATCTTGATTCTTATTTTACCTTCAATTAAGCGAACAAAAAACGAGAGGTCATCAAAGTAAGCCCCGCGAAAATTGAATACCCTTAATTTGATAGGACGAAGAAACACTCACAAGATATCAGCATAGTAATTGAGCTTGCTCCGCGAGATGGGGATGCCATTGACCTTGGGATGGCAATCGGCGGGTTCGGGCCCGGTAATGGACATACCGTTCCCATACCAAATTCTCGTTCTTAATACCATCCCCATTAATTCACCGCTTATGATGAATTGATTCGGGTATGTGTAATCACCGTTCGGGGATCGGGTTCCCGTGGGGGATTCGGACTCACATTCATGTATATCCAATACCTTTTTTTTCAACAAAAACATAAATATAAGTAATATAGACAAATTAATTTTAAAATATGATATTGGAGTATAAAAAATTTGATATAATATGTGAGTGAAATATGCGTGTAGTGTGAATAATATGTATTGAGAGTAGAATTTTTTTCTTCCAATACGATCCAGAATATAAAAGGATGGTCTTTGAAAATTCTTTATTCAAATTAGTTTTTCATTGTATTTATTAATAAATCTAATCCGGGAATAGTGAATCACCATTTGACTCAAATAGGGCTGGGTTTGAGTCGAGGATTGGTGGAAACATGATTACCATCCTCATCCCGTACCCGCTCTTTCACCAACGGGGAATCACCGTCAACTACCCATCCCCATTTTGACCGGGAATTTCCAGTCCCAATAGCTTCGGGTCCCGACGGGGATGGTTCATCGTGGGAATTTTACCACCCCTACATTGACCCTATGATGCTTAATGATTCCTTCGATGATCTTTTGGGCTTCGATCTCACTCATCTCATCCCATTTATGAGTGGTAAAATCAAACTCTTTCCCGTCGTACTCCCGCCCCTTATTGTTTGCCACATTTAACCAAATTTTGTGAGACCTTTCAGAATTTGGGAGTATCTAAGATGGTCCGTTAATAAAACAGCCTTTGACATTGTCAGCGTTAAAAAAATGGTCTCCAAGTGTAAAATGACAGTTATAACCTTACTACTTGGGCCCCACTTTTCAAAATCGATATCTGTTATCGGAGTCACGCTAGTGGGTGGGTGGAGTGTAGTCGGACGTTCAAGTAGTAGGTCATGAGTTCGAATCCGCAACACATACATTTTTATTTATTTTTGTATAAGTGGCCAGACGCAGGGGACCCCGGCAGGGGACCCCGCACACATAGCAGGGGACACGCACATATACTCGGGGACTCCTTGCATCTGTGCAGCATGGGCGGGTTCCCTGCTGTGTGTGTGGGGTTTCCCTGCTGGGTGTGCGGGGGGACCCGGGCTCACACACAGCAGGGACTCGCGCACATAGCAGGGGAACCCGGCAGCCGCACACACAGCTGGGGTCCCCTGCACACACAAGCAGCGGTCCCCTGCACACACAGCAAGGGACCCGCGCACACAGTAGGGGACCCCACAGGGTCTGCTGCACAGCATGGGCGGTCCCATGCTCTATAGCAGGGGTCCCCTGCTCAGTGGACCTATGCTATATAGCAGGGGACCCCTGCTATTTTTTAAAATGATACCATGTCGAATGACGAAAATACCCTTAAATCGAATGTTTTTTAAAAAAAGGAAAAATCAGCAGGACTATTTTTTTTAACATTGACTATGTCAAATGCCATTTTTTTAAATTTCTCTATCTAAGAGACATACATGTTTAATTAATTATATTGCAAAAGACCAATAAATGTGTTGCTTTTCATGTTTAAACTATTTTTCCTAATATCTTTTTACCAACCATGTTGGTATTTTTTATTTTCCCCAAACCACACATGTAAGTAGACATGCCCACTTTTAACCGTAACCGGCAGTTCAACCGTCTAACAGCCAGTTAATTAACCGCCGGTTACGGTTATAATCGTAACCAGCCGGTAACCGTAACCGGCAACCGTCATTGGCCGGTTACGGGGCGGTTAGGGTTTTCCCAAACCGCCAACCGCCGGTTAGGCGGTTAACCGGCGGTTGGGCATCTCTACATATAAGGCAAAACTAGTAACACTGGAAAAGTTACCTCTTTAGGTTGCCACTCAAGTACACCAAGTTTACTTGTTCCGCCATCCTTTTTGTTGACTCCCAAATCACTATATCATATAGAGGGGAAAAGTCTGTTTTAAATTTTTCTACTAAAATAAGTTAATGATGTATCATATAACAAAAACTGTCGGCGTAGCTCCTGTAACTTCCTTAACATTTTCTTCCATCGCCTTCCTGGCCCTCTCTTTTCTTCGCCGCATTTTCATTTCGGCTTTCTTTTCTTGTCTCTCCTCGACCGCTATTAGTGCTTGAAAAATAAAAGTTGTCGTCAAAGGTAAAGACAATCTAACTTTTTTATTAGTACATGGTTAGTGTATCATTCATCATACCTTTAGCAAATTCATCAGCCTTCTTCTCTTTCTCTATTCGCTTTTGAGTTGCAGTTAGCTCTTTCAGAATTAAAAGTAATTCTTAAGAAGAACAATATAATCTAGATTTTTTTCAAATTAATGAACGTTTAGCCCGTTTTATTCAGCATACCTCTCGCTAATTCAGCAGCATTTTCTTCTTCCTCTACACAAGTAATGAAAGCATGATTATTTTCTTTCAATTTATCACTTCGATTTGTTAAACCTTTATCAAAGGCACAAAGAGCAGCGTCGATATTTTCGCACCTGTGAATACAAATATTCTAACGTTACTATGTCGCTTTTGTTTTTCGATAAAGAAATAATTATTACCTATGAGATTAAAAAAGTAAAAACACTTATGGCCCCGTTTGGAATCCGGATTTCTTTGAAATCCGGATTTCGCCCGAATCTTCCGTTTGGTAATCGCACCGATTTGGATTTCGATTTCGTCCAAATCCGAGGGGAAATCCAAACTCTTATAATTCGTCGAATTTGAAATCCCGTGTCAAATGGTCCGTTTTCGAAATCAAAAGCTGAGCACGTAATGAGTTTTTTGCAACTGATAATGAAGATAAAAACGTGCCTAAGAGGGGGGGGGGGTGCATTAGGCTTATAAAATTTTATGCTTCTTCTTTTCACAAATCTAATATGTAGTGACTTAGAGATGCCTGCTGATGCTTGTGATTAGTATGCCTGATACATCCTACTTACGTCGGATGTGTGTCAGGTCTGTCTCACAGCGATAACGAAATAACCGAAAAGTAAATGCGAGACCAGATTTTTATAGAGGTTATATCCCCAACTGGGGTTTACTCCTTTCCTTGGGATTTGCTTCCCAAGAGTTTAACCAATCACTATAATGCACCGTAGCTGGATACAAAACTGATTGATTAGCCCAATACATAACCGAAACAAGTCGAACACTAGCCACACTAGGTTACCACACGCCGAGTTTCGTTCCTCGAAATCTCCTGATCCTGACAGACACAGCTCGCTACCGAAGGGCCCCCGGAACTCGTCCTTCCGTTCACGTGTGCGTAAACGTCGACCTTGCCTCCTTGGTATTGCTCACATCCGAAGACAGAATATATGGTGGAGGTTGGAATATCAGAATGAATCACTCGCTCAGTGATGGAATCACAGGTTAACGCTCAGTATGGCAGAAAGCTATCGCAAATGAGGGCTCAAGAATCTCTCAGTATGTTTCTGCTCAAAGATCTCTCGTAGACGTATGTTCACAAATTCTTAGTTTTTTGAAATTATGAAGTGTAGCAAGTATATAAACCCTTTCAATCAGCACTTCACATGGAAAATCACATCACATAATAATCATCAAATCAAGCATATTTTCCATGCAAATTTCGAGAGTCAACATGCCATGTAGATCATGCTCATAATCAACGTTCACAACGGTCATTAGCTCATTAATGCATGATCATATTCAATATAAAAGCTCAGATTCATTATCAAGGCATATTCAATCATTTCGACATATATTTACCATGTCAGCACTTTCCATATGTGATTCCCTGCTATCTGTTTCTAGAATAAATCAATCCGGATTTACTTTCCAAGTATAGCACACGAGATAGCAACACATCAATGCATTTTCCATGTTTAGCACATAATATCCAATCAACATATTTTCCATGTTTAGCGCATAATTCAAATCACAGCATTTATATCGTGAATTAATATGCCATAGCAGAACTTTTCATATATCAGAGATTCCAACCTATTTCAGCACATACCATATATTATCGCATCTTATCCAAAAAGTCAATCAATCATTTCTTTCCTAAATATAATATCCTAATAAGTATAAGGAAAGATATCAATTTAATATTGCACATTAAATTCAGTGGAAAGCATGCAAAAATCGTATATGTGATTTTCGTCCAGGAATAACTGATTTTCAAAAGATATATCACTTTTCATATATAAACAGTATATTTTCCATACATAACTTAGCAGGATATCTCATGTGTAATTTCCATATATAGCACAGAACGATATATTCTATCACATGGGATGTCTATAACATGCGATCACATAGTCTCGTCAACAAATCACAAAATCATATGCGAATCAAATATTCAACAATTTAATCAATTATAGCTCATATATAATGCATGGTTGAATACTATCATGAACTTAGACGTTACATTAATCACAATCGAATTGCTTAATTTATAGACCTAAAATCATTACAATTACATTGTGTTAGGATATTTAGTGATTGTGTCAATAGTTTAAGTCTTGAGATTAATTTTGTAATTAACCTTTTAGCTTGGGCTTTGGACTATAATGTAATTAGTTAATATTTAGTGATTGGGCCTTAATATACCTAGGGTTAATGTGGTATATAAGGTTTTACCAACTCACTTTTGAAAGTAATCAAAGATCAAAAGGCTTATCCTATTTTTCACACAATACACACACTTGAAGGTGAGATCCTCTCCCTTTTTATTCCATTAAAGCCTCTTTGATTCCTTGTTTGGTGCAATCGGGACCAACAAGTGGTATCAGAGCAAACGTGGATCGATCTGCATTGATTTGAATCCAGTTTCGTTCGATTCCAAGAAAGATCAAAGGTGTTTTTGGATAAAAAACACTTTCGGGCATTTTGAGCTCGTTTTGGGGTATTTATGCCTTGTTTTTGTGTTTAAAACCTTCCCCCAGATCAATTCTATGCCTAAGATGTTTTTTAAAACACCTTTGGATCAGTTTTAACGAGTTTTGAGCAAGATTGAAGCAAAATCTTTTCAGAAAAGGACATCTCGGCCATTCTCTGTTTTTGGTCGATTTGACCTATTTCTTGTTGTTTTTAGCTCACAAATCGGTCGATTATGTGTTTAGGGAAGAATTTCTGAATGGGTCAAGTTTGAGCGATTTTGGATGAGATTTGAGCAAGAACGGGACGATTTTCTGGCAAAACGCGTGAAAGCAATGGAACAGTACTAAGATCGTTCTTGACCGCAAAATTTTGTGCTTAATCGTTCAAGTCCGCGAAATTTCCATATCCGCGAAAGTTGATCCCGAGAATTTATCTAAAACCGCGAAACTTTCACTTATACTGCATTTTTCGCAACTGCCTATGTTCAAAACCCGAGAAATTTTAAACCGCGAAACTTTCACTTATACTGCATTTTTTCGCAACTGCCTACTTTCAAAATCCGAGAATTTTTAAACCGCGAAACATTCACTTATACAGCATTTTTTCGCAACTGTTTACTTTCAAAATCCGAGAAACTTTCATCTGCGAAATTTGCTTACTCTTCATAATCCGAGAAATTCCATATGCGAGAAATCTCATTTCAAGAATTTATTTAAACCGCGAAATTTTCATAACTTGCGAAATTTCATCTCAAGAATTTTCTCAACTGCTCACTTTCAAAAGCTAAGAAATATTTCTAAGTCAAAATTTTTGAAACTGAGAAAGTCTTTCAAAACCACACTTCAACTCTCGATGCGAAATTCTTATAACTTGCGAAATTTTCTTGCGAAGCTTTAAAATTCTCAACTTGCGAAATTTTCATGCGAAACTTTAAAATCCGAGAAATTTTCCAACTGAGAATTTTTCTTCCGAGAATTCCTCTTTAAAACGCACAAACACTGAAATTTCTCAACACACAAATTCTCGGATAGTTCGCCATACAATCACGTCTCTTCAACTTGCGAATTTTCTAACGTGTTAAATTTTTCTAGGGTTAAAATTTTCTCGAGTTAAGTCTTTCTCAAATTTATTTAAGATTTGATCCTTACACTTTAGTCCTATCACCCTAGACCACTTTTGACATAAAATATTTTTTCTCGCCTCAAATCTCGTTTTTAAATTTCTAGAACTTCTCCTAATTTCAAGATATATTTTCCCTTCATACATTATCGACCATCACACACGCTCACTTAGTTCTAAGAAATTCTTTAAACAATTTTCTTCTAAAAACTCTACACATTAAACTCATATTTCTCATCTCGTTCGTTACTAACTCTCTTATCTATACAAGATCAAAACCACGGACGATTCGACTGCACCAACCATGTCTACCACGAATGACATCTCAACAGTGGGCTCCGACACCAGGCCTCCGATGCTGCGACAAGGCGACTACAGCATATGGACAAACCGGTTCCTCACGTTCATCAGGAACAAAGGCGCACCACTCTCTCAATACCTTCTGGACTCCATCTTCAACGGCCCAGCACAGTTCTGGACAATCATCCCTGCACAACCAAGCGTAAACCCTCCCATGGATGAACGCCGCACTCCAAGAGGTCCCATTAATGAGGATGAACAGGCTCGCGTACAGGCCGATGAGACTGCCAAAGGATATCTCTTCCAGGCTATGGGAAACGAGGTCTACGCTCACATTGAGTGCTGCACAACTGCTAAGGAAATATGGGATGAACTCGTGGAAATTATGGCAGGCACAACTGAGAGTGCTCAAGGGAGGAAATCAGCATGTCTCTCGCAGTATGAACACTTCCAGGCCTATGAAGGAGAGGAACCGCGTGACACATACCTCCGATACTTGAAGGTCATCAATGAACTCAAGAAAGCCAGGATCTCGAGGGACAAATTCGATATCAACAACCGCTTCCTTGGTAGCCTCAAACCACATTGGGGCAATGCAATAGTGATGATGATTCAGAGTAAGGACCTCTCTAACACATCCATCCATGCTCTCTACGACAGTATGTCTGCCTATGCTCCTTACGTGCAACCTCAGTCCACCAACACTCGAGTCGACCCACTTGCCCTCCTCTCGAACAAGACCAATGAACGACCTTCCGTCACTAAGACCAAACAGAACAAAGGGAAGCTACCAGCTGCTGTATCTGAAACCTCTTCAGGACCCGAAGCTGATACAGAATCTGATGAAGATGTTCGTGATCTACGCAAGCAACTGGCAATGCTCACCAAGTTGGTCTCAAAGAAGATCGGGAAAAAATCCTCATCCTCCTCCAATCGCCAAAGAACCTTAGCGGCACCAAAAAGACCACTCCCACGGAGGAAGCTAAACCAACAAAGAAAGAGGAGGAATCAGCACCTCTAAAGTCTGTGAAGTGCTTTCGATGTGGAAAGTCAGGCCACTTTGCCAGGGAATGCCACGCACCACGCATCAAGGACTCTGGCTACTACGACCATAAGGCCAGATTGACCCGCAAAATGGAAAGTGGGAAAGTTCTTCTCACCGAAGAGGCTGAGTGGGTGAACGACACTTCAGAAGACGAGGAGCCTAAAGATGAAGATTGCTGCATGGCAAGGCTGGTCGAACAGGACGAGGACGAGGAGATGGGTAACACCGATGAGAACACAGCTAAGACTCCCACCAACGCCGAGTCTGAGGTACGAATCTCACAACTCGATGATGTGTTTAATCACCGACACACCATTAACAAACCCACCGTAGACTCTAAGGATTATAATGAACTTAAGCTAAAATTTGAAAACAACTATGCCTTACTTAGTCTAAAAGTAGAAGAGCTCGCTTGTGCAAACGAACGTCTAATGGCCTCTGAAGCGTTAGTCAAACGTCTGCAAAGCAAGAACAAACAAAGTGAGACTAAGGTTAAGGAAACTACACTAGCCATCAGTTCATGTGAAACTTCTCGCCTCCTGATGGCCTCCCAATATGAACTGCTTACGAAGGAAAGAGTTAGGCTATACCGCAAGGTGAAAGAACTTGAAGAGCAACTCCACCTCAGGAAAAAGGCCGCACACATCTTATGCCTATTGAACCAACCAGTTGAAACAGAATTCTACGACGCCCGGATGGGAATCGGCCTGGCCAGCAACTGCGATCCAACGCCGCTAATTGTTAAAAGGTATAACATGTACAGTACATCATTCCTACAAACGAAGAAGGGTACTCCCTCACAGCTCATGCCGTTTGTAAGATCCTCCTCCGTTGTCCTTTCGGAAGAAAAAAGGGAACAGAACATTATCTGGGCAGAAATCAAGTATGACTACACAGAATTGAATAATAGAGATAAGACTAAGATATCTTCACTCTCGGAGGATGTCGAAACCTTACTCCCAACCAAAGAACAGGAAGTTGCTTTCCAAGATGCGCTCTCTCGCACCTACATCCCAAAGAAACTACTACTCATAGCAGAACTAGAACGAACACTAGAATTAGAAAGGAAGGCCTTTGCAAAGGAGCGAGATGAACTACTTAGCAAAATCTTTACACTAGAACAATTTCCCAATACGAACTATCCCTCTACATCGAGTCAAGTACCCGATTCTCAAACATGTAAATGTAAGAGGATGGCGGAGATGACTCCTGAAGCTGAAACTTGTTCAAACACTAACTCTCGTATTCCTATGGATACAGGGAATGAGCGTTCGACGTCTTTGGAAGGAAGTTCATTTGGAATAAAGGAGGACCCGCTCTTCGATGACAAAGAAAAAGACCATCCTATATTCGTCTTTCCAACCCATGTACTGAATCTCAACATCTCAAGGACGTAGATAATTATGTTACCAGAACGTATCTTTCCTTTGACAAACTAATGTCTATGTGTTGCTGCAATGACTTTATTCTTCCACGCTTTCATGAATATGAGGCACACGAACACGCAACACTCCGACCAAAAAGCAAACCTCCTCTACAACGCCCCTGCATTCTCCCAGTTCATCTACGCCCACGGTTAAGCGAAAACGCCATCCAACGCTGAATACAAAGTCACCTACTGCTCGCACGCAAAAGATGACTAAAACCAAAAGGCGACAACAACAACCAAAACCTTCACGTCAATTCACAAATAAGACAACGTATATGCAAGCGCAAGTTAGGCAAATATGGGTTAGAAAAACCATAATCCCACCTCCTCAAACAAATCACAAAGGGAAAGCTAAATTAGATCCAACACAACTGATTTAGACCCCACATTTCCCGTTAAGCGCATGAAAATTTTACTTATATCACAAGAAGGTCCCGTCCGTAAACAGGGACCCAACATTTGCTGATGATTGCAGGTCTGTCATGTGTGGTATCTAGACTCGGGTTGCTCCACACACATGACGGGGAACAAAGAGCTGTTGAGCAACTTCTCCGAGCGCTATCTCGGAAGGGTCTCCTTCGGAAACAGTCAAATGGCGCCAATTCTCGGAACTGGTGATCTTGTCCATGACAAACTGACGATTAAGGGAATCTCTTATGTCGAGGGTTTGAGCTACAATCTCTTCAGCATTGGTCGTTTCTGCGACAAAGGATACAAGGTTCTCTTCGAATCTGACATCTGCAGCATTATAGATGCCTCGGGACAGCCTCTTCTTTCTGGAACGCGCACGTCTCACCTTTACGTACTCAATCTTACAACCTCTCGACCAATATGCCTTCTCTCTCGAGCCGCACCCAAGTTGAACGATCTATGGCACCGGCGTCTTTCCCATCTCAATTTCAAGACCATCAACAAACTGCGTCAGAATAAACTCGTCAACGGTCTACCCCAACTGACATATCATAAGGAACACCTCTGCTCTGCCTGTGAATTGGGGAAGATGAAGCGATCGTCTCACATCTCCAAGGAAACACCGTCCTCTAAGCTTCTCCTCGAGCTCTTACACATGGATCTATGTGGCCCAATACCTACGGCCACACTCGGAGGAAGACGGTATATTCTTGTGATTGTCGACGATTTTTCACTCTACACGTGGACGAAACTCATTCGTACAAAGGATGAAGTTCCTGATATAATCATCGAGTTTGTTGTTACGTCCCAAACTCTTCATCAACAGAAGGTTCGGATTATCAGAACTGACAACGGAACTGAGTTTAAGAACAAGAAGCTCAGTGATTTCTATGCCACTCAGGGCATCACCCAGCAGTTCTCAGCTGTGAAGACACCGGAACAGAATGGTGTCGTTGAGCGTAAAAATAGGACATTAGTTGAAGCAGCTAGGACTCTCCTCATCCAATGCGGCCTTCCTCATTCTCTTTGGGGCGAAGCTATTCAAACGGCTTGTTGCACACAAAATCGGGCTTCAATCCACAAGAGATTCAACCGCACCCCATACGAGATGCTTAATAACCGTCGTATCCCAGATATATCTTATCTAAGGGTCTTCGGTTGTCGATGTTTTGTGGCCAATGATCGCCAACATCTTAGGAAGCTTGATCCAAAAGTACTTGAAGGAATCTTTGTTGGATATTCGCTGAACTCGAAGGCATACAGAGTCTATCTTAGGGAGAAACGATCAGTAATAGAGAGCACAAATGTCACATTTGACGAAAGCGAAGGTGACCTCATGGCTTCTGCTCATATCAGTCCAGAACCAGGTCTTCTACAGTCGTTGACAAAAGGTCAACCTTCAACGACGGGAATCTCCTCATCTGAGGGCAATTCTGGTGAACTGGATCTCGATCTACTCTTCGAGTACTTCTATCCAGTCCCCAAGACTCCCGTCGCCACCACTCAAACTACCGCTGCACCTACCCCACCAACACCACCAGCTATCAGCGATGATGTCGTCCCGCCAAATTTGGATGATCTCAATCTCAACGAAGACGACATTTTACCCAACCCTGGGACATTGCTGATCCTGATGCTGAACCTTCTCAATCTACTACGGTTGAGATCTCTTCTTCGGACACCGGACCCCAATCTAACGAACCTCCAATCGATACAAATGCGGTCAGCTCCTCT